>JAJMBO010000131.1:0-33874 GCA_030585065.1 Blastobotrys persicus
CTGCCGCTGCCGCCGGTACTGGCGCTCCCGTTGGTCATCATGAACAGTATGCTCAAGGCACACATCGAGATGCCGAGCTCGGCCGTGATCACGATTCTCGCGACCGCCACCATATGGGTGCTGGAACTGGTCCTACTGGCGCTGCCGCTGCCGCCGGTACTGGCGCTCCCGTTGGTCATCATGAACAGTATGCTCAAGGCGCACACCGAGATGCTGAGCTCGGCCGTGATCACGATTCTCGCGGCAATCACCATATGGGTGCCGGAACTGCTGGCGCTACTGGCGCTGCCGCTGCCGCCGGCACTGCCGCTGCTGTTGGACACCATGAAAAGTCTAAACATGCATCCCATCGTGATGCCGAGCTTGCCCAGGACTACGGCTCTCATGACAGAAATGTTGCTGGAACAACTGCCGAAGACAAGAGTAGTCACCAGCGCAAGGGCAGTGGGGGCCTAAAACAAACAATCAAGGGCATGTTTAAGAAGCAACCAAAAGATGAGGAGCACACTACCTCCTCAACTCACAGGGATGGCGCTGGAGTTGCTCCTGGCACCACTGGCGCAGCCGCTGTCGGCGCAGGTACAGGCGCAGCCATGTCCTCAAATGCCCACCATAATAAGAGCACCGTTTCGGGTAACCAGTCTCATCCAAGTGGTATGAGAGAACCCCACCATGATAACAGCACTGTTGGTGCTGGTGGCATCGAAACTACCCCAAGCCATAGTTCGGGTCTCGGCCATGGCACCGGCAATAAGTCTAGCGACGCCTCTATGGGTGCTTCTGACATCACCGGCGACGGTTCAGGAATGAATCCTGCTGAAAAGAGGACTGCAACCGATTCTAACAAGTCTGGCTTGTCTTCTGCTGCAGTGGGCACCGGTGTCGGTGCCGCTGCTGGAGCTGGCGCAGGCTACGGCATGTCCCAGGCTGGTAAGATGGGATCTGGTGGGGACAGAGTCAAGCAGGGTATCAGCACCACTCACAAGGGTATGGACTACCAGAAGGATGTTGATCTATCAAAGGGCAACATGAGAGATAATATGACTTCCACTGGAAAGAACTTGGGTCAGGATGCTTACAAGTCCGGTTCTTCTGCCTACAAGGGCGGTGCCGCGGGCGCTGCTGGTGGTGCCGGCCTTGGAGGAATGATGGGATCAAATAGGGCAGGTGCCGAAGACCCTAACCATCAATCCTACCAATCAACTCTTGATCCTGGTTCCACTACTTCTAGCAGTGGCGCCACTATGGACTCCGGTAGATATGCCAGAGCCGATTTGGATAGAGAGTCCCCTGCAAGTGGTCAGCACACCGGAATGATCGGTAACAGACAGGAAAGAGAAGGTGAGTGTAATTGTGGTTTACTGCCGAAACAACAGTGTACTAACAGATAATAATAGGCTATGACCAACGTGGTATGCCAGGTTCCAGAACAGAAGCTGGTTTGGCTTCGGGAGTGGCTGCTCATGAGGCCAGGAGAGAAATGCCTTCTACTACTACTTCTCAGCACCAAACTGGTAAGTGTTTTTCTTAAATCTCTTCATTATCAAAATTGCCTGCTAACAATTCAACTATAGGTGGATATGGTCACGCTAATATGCCAGGTGCCTTTGTTTCTGACACGGAGCCAGGTGTTGGCCGAGAAGGTGAACTGCGTCACGGACAAATGGGCGAGCACGATAAGTCCTCTGGATGGAAGTCTGGAGCGGCTGGAGCAGGTCTTGGTGCCACCGCTGGTGCTGCTGGTGCCGCCGCTATGTCTCATCACCATAACAAGGGCAACGCTCCTGTGGAGGGCTCTGCTCGCCAACAGGATATCACTCCTAGCGGGGTGAGAGATGATTTGGCCGGTGAGCGAAGGATGGGTTCTGGTTCTCATCAGCTTTACCCTGAGGGACCTCAGAGCGCAACTTCCGGTTTGCAGTCTCAGGGTGTGCACTCTCACTCTGATCCCAGAACTGGAACTGGTCTAGACCCAAGAACTTTTGAGGGCACCGAGTCTCACGGACAGAGTAACACTGGTGTTATTGGTTCTGACACTAGACATAAGGAACGTGCTATGGTCGGCAATGCTCAAGTCCCTACTGATTCTAGTCGAGTCGGAACTGGAAGCCAGACTGGCCCTTCTCGGGTCCCACATCATTCTCAGCCTGAAACTATGGCTGCTGCGGGCGCCCAGCCTGTCGGCAATGTTGCAGCTTCACGACATGCTGACACAAATAGAGCAGAGAAGCTTGGTCCTACTGCCGAGCGAGGATTCGGTAATGACGGTGTTGAGTCACAGCATTCTAGAAAGGGTTCTAATAAGAGGAACGATCAGTTTCAAGAAATGATGGATGAGAAGATCAAGCCAAATCTTAGTCATGGCTCTGGAGGTGCCGCTACCGGTGCTGGTCTTGGAGCTGGGGCTGCTGGTGGAGCTGCTCTAGCTTCGCATGAGAGAGGTCCTCACGCTCATCAGGAAACTAGAAGTATGGTCATTGATGATGATGACAAGAACAGAGTTCATGGTTCGCAAAACCGCGGCCACATGGCAGGCAATCAGGAGTATACTACTGCCAACACTGGCCTTGAACGCCAGCACGACGTCCTTGGTGCCGGCTCTAACCAAGCTGCAGCTGGTGCCATGGGATCTACCCACAGTCAGCAACAGCCAACTACTTCTGGCAATAATGAGGGTATCTTGAATAAAGCTGGCCAGATGATCCGAGACAGACTCCCAGAAGAGAATGCTCCAGGGTTGACTGGTAAGGCTCAACAAGCTTTGAAGAACAATCTTCCAGGTCAGACCACCGCGGGCCCAACTGGAACCACCGGAGCTACTACTGGGGCCACTGGTACCGCCATGGGCGGACACGACGCTGGACAACACTCTTACCCAATGCAGTCTAGCACCATGGGCGAACAGGGCGTGCACTCCACGCACCCTGGCGCTCAAGATCCTACGATGCGTTCGGCCCAAGGTTCCGCTGTGCATCCAAATGCGGACCCAACTGGACAGCAACCCATGACGGGAAGAGGTGGTCAAATTTAGACTTGTCCTCTTAACAAATGAGCAAATAACTTAGTGGATATAATACTGAAGTCATAGTTAGGTTATTTATTGTATTATGATTTTTGTTGATTCATGGTCATTATTGCAACATCGTATTATATAGAGACTTACCACACAACTCTTGAACTAATGAATATTAAGGTCTAATTATATCCGGTCAGCTTTTTTGTGACAAGAAAATGAATAAGATAGGACAAACTTGTAAGTGTCCGCCGTATTAGTGAGTATATCAAACGTGAATTAGCTGTGTGTACTATGTGTGGAATCTACCTCATATGTGCAAGGAGCAGGGAATACGGCCAATTGTCAGTGCGCCGGAGAGCGGAGAGCTTCTTGACACGTTTTTTTCTTTTTTTTTTTTTCGACGAGCGGAATTGTAGTGGTATTAACGAATTTGAAATGTATATTGTTTACATTTCCAAAACCTTTAGCTGACTTCAATCAATATGCGGTAGATACTCGTCTTGAGGGTCGTCGAGCAATCCGAAAAACAATAGAATAAAACAGTATATTCAAGACAGGCAAAATACAGAGCGCTGGCCAATACCATCCTCTATCTCCTGGAAATCTCGGGAACTGGAGAGTCTACACTGCCCCCAACTCAGCCACTCAGCCACGCACAGAGTGCGCGCGCGCGCTGGGAGTTCGGAACTGAACACCGGATTACGTTTATCCATCCACTTACACAGTCAGGCTCGTTTATTTACCCTCAGCAGCCATGGCAATTACCAAAAGAGCAGGCAGAAAGGCTCAAGGGGGTGCCAAGCAAGCTCCACCACCTAAGAAAGGAGGGATTAAGAAGGCAACTTTTGATACTACCAAGAAGAAGGAGGTTGGTGTGTCCGATTTGACCCTGTTGAGCAAGGTGTCCGACGAGGCCATTAACGACAACTTGAAAAAGAGATTTGAAAATGGAATTATCTACGTAAGTGTTACGATGGAATTGGCTAGATGGACAAAGATCTAACATTGTGTAGACGTATATTGGGCATGTGGTATGTGTTGATGGAGTGGGGTTCCTTGTTAAAGGGTTGCTCTAACTATATCGTTTAGTTAATTTCTGTGAATCCATTCAGAGACTTGGGTATTTACACTGAAGAAACATTACAAACATATAGAGGAAAGAATCGACTAGAAGTAAGTGTGGCAATGTCTGGGCTGATAGTTTGTTGCTGACGCATTAGGTACCTCCCCATGTTTTTGCCATTGCCGAATCCATGTTTTACAACATGAAATCATATCATGAAAGCCAATGTGTAATTATTTCTGGTGAATCTGGAGCAGGAAAGACCGAGGCAGCAAAGCGCATTATGCAGTATATTGCCTCTGTGTCTGGTGAATCGTCTCAAGATATTCAAAAGATCAAGGACATGGTCCTGGCCACTAATCCTTTATTGGAATCTTTTGGCTGTGCGAAAACTTTGAGAAATGATAACTCGTCTCGTCACGGAAAGTATTTGGAGATTCTGTTCAACCGACAGGGAGAGCCAGTCGGCGCAAACATCACCAATTATTTATTGGAGAAGGCGCGTGTTGTAGGGCAGATCAAGAATGAGCGTAATTTCCACATTTTCTATCAATTCAGTAAGGGTGCTTCACAACAGCATAGGGAGATGTATGGTATCCAAGGGCCGGAAACATACACTTATACTTCGGCCAGTAAGTGCACCAGTGTCAACAGCATTGATGACGTTAGCGATTTCCAACAGACATTGAATGCGATGCAAATTATTGGACTCGGTCAAAATGAGCAAGATCAGATATTCAGGCTCTTGGCAGCTATTCTATGGATTGGTAACATTGAGTTTGTGGAGAATGATGAGGGCAACGGTGCGATTCGCGATTCGTCAGTCACCAACTTTGTGGCTTATTTGTTGGATGTTGATGCGGAAGCAATTGAAAAGGCTCTCACGATCAGGATCATTGAGACTAGCCGCGGTGGACGACGCGGTTCTGTGTACGAGTCTCCACTGAACCCTGTTCAAGCCCGGGCAGTTCGTGATGCTTTGGCCAAGGCAATTTATAATAACCTCTTTGATTGGATTGTTAGCCGTGTCAACCGATCCTTACAAACTCAGGGCGCCGCAGAAAAAACAATTGGTATCCTTGATATTTACGGATTTGAAATTTTTGAAAACAACAGCTTTGAACAAATCTGCATCAATTATGTGAATGAAAAGCTCCAACAAATTTTTATTGAGTTGACATTGAAGGCCGAACAAGAAGAGTACGTCAGAGAGCAAATTGAGTGGACGCCGATCAAATACTTTAACAATAAAGTTGTGTGTGATTTGATTGAAGAGCGCCGGCCTCCTGGTATTTTTTCAGTGCTTAATGATGCATGCGCTACAGCTCATGCTGATCCTCAGGCAGCGGATCAAAACTTTGCCATGAAGTTGGAGATGTTGAGCAGCAATCCTCATTTCGAGACCCGTCAATCAAAGTTCTTGATCAAGCATTATGCGGGTGATGTAATGTACGACGTGTCGGGAATGACTGACAAGAACAAGGATCAACTACAAAAGGATATTCTGGTCCTTATTGGCCGCTCCAACAACCAGTTCCTCACTTCGTTATTCCCAGATGCTGTTGATGCAGAGAGCAAGCGTAGACCACCTACAGCTAGTGATAAAATCAAGCAATCTGCCAACGCATTGATGGAGACACTTTCCAGGGCAGAACCTTCTTATATACGAACTATCAAACCGAACCAAAACCGGTCTCCAAAAGAATATGATGAGAAGGCTGTGCTGCATCAAGTGAAATATTTGGGGTTGCAGGAAAACGTCAGAATCCGTCGTGCTGGATTTGCTTATCGTCAAACGTTTGATAAATTTACGGAACGATTTTATTTGCTGTCGCCGAAAACGTCATATGCTGGTGATTATATTTGGCAAGGAGACACTAAAGAGGCGTGCAAGCAAATTTTAAAGGATACTAACATTCCCAATACGGAATACCAAATGGGTGTGTCGAAGGTGTTTATCAAAACTCCCGAAACCCTTTTCGCTTTAGAGCATATGAGAGACATGTACTGGCACAATATGGCGGCTAGAATCCAACGAGCATGGAGAGCCTATCTCAAGTACAAGAGTGACATGGCTACCAAGATCCAACGTGCTTGGAGGGAGTATAAAGGTAGCAAGAAGTATACTGAACTTCGTGATAAGGGACATCAAGTTCTTGGGGGCAGAAAGGAACGTCGACGATATAGTTTACTTGGGTATCGCCGCTTCTGGGGAGATTACTTGGGATGTAACGTTCAAAGTGGACCGGGCGGCTTCTTGATGAAGTCGATTGGTGTGAACGAGCGAGTGTCATTTTCCTGTAGAGGCGAGACCTTGCACGCCAAGTTTGGTAGATCCAGTCAGAGGGTTCCAAGAATATTTATCCTAACTCAGTCCAAGCTATACATTGTCAATGAGGAAATACTAAACCGTCAGTTAACATATCACGTTGAACGGTCAATTCCAGTGTCTTCTATTCGTCAAGTGTCTATGTCGAATCTGCGAGATGACTGGATTGCATTGTCTATCGGCTCCTCGTCTGAACCAGATCCTTTTATTTGGTGTGTGTTCAAGACAGAGCTTGTGACCCGGCTGAATGTACCAGTCAACATTGACAGCACTGTCCAGTACAACAAAAAGCCTGGAAAACCAACTACTGTCAAGTTCCAAAAAGACACTACCGTCCCTAGAGATGACACATATAAGAGTGGTGTGGTCCACGTACCGCCAGGAGAACCTGCGAACTCGGTTTCTGAACCTGTACCGAAGCCAAAGCCGAAACCACAGTCTTCCAAACCACAGAAGCGACAAGCTCCACGTCGCGTACCTGTTCGCAGCCAGCCTAAGCCACCACCACAAGCTCAGCCTCTCCCTGGTGGGAATACTGAAGCGCAAGCAGTACCGCAAATGCCCGCCCAGATTGCACAACCAGTCCAACAGGAAACTAAGCACCACCATGTGCCAGAGTCAGCGGAATCACACGGCCTGGCGGCAGCGGCAGCACAAGCTGCATATGGGCCTTCTCACCATAATGGAAGCTCTCAGCCGGCAACTGATAATTCTGTGGATTCGGTGTCGACTCCGGCGACAAGCATTTCTACCGAATCAAAGAGAGCTTCCAAAGTTCCACCGCCACCTCCGCCTCCACAGGCACCAGCCGCACAACCTAGCGAAACCACAGCTAAAGTGTTGTATGATTACACGGCAACTGGGTCCAATGAACTCTCTATTAGCAGAGACGAGATAGTAGTTGTTCTGAAGGACGAAAACAATGGATGGATCTTGGCGAGAAAGCAGTCGGGAGGCGCATCTGGATGGACGCCAGCTGCGTATGTTGAAGTGATTAAAGCTCCAGTGGTTAAAAAGAAGGCGCCCCCGCCTGCGCCACCGAAGAAGTCAAAGCCAGCTGCTCTACAGGCAGGAAACGCTTCTTCCAGAGTAGGCTCAGCCAGTGTGACTCCGCAGCCCGGTAGCACGCCTGGTTCAAACGGGTCTTCTAATCCAAACTTGGCTTCTGGACTTGCCGAGGCCATGAAACAGAAAAAGCAACAAGACAGTAACTTTGCAGGTGGGTTGGCTAATGCGCTTAAAGCCCGGTCGCAAGCTACACGAAGTGATGATGAAAGTGACGATGACTGGTAGAATTATTATTCGGTCTCTGTATCAGGTAGTATAGATGAAAGTAAAAATATATATTGTTTTACATTTTAGAACTAGTCATACAAGTTGTTCGTTTGTAATAGTTTGGGTGCCAGAGAACGAGTAGAGAAAGCCCATGATATATGACACAAACTGGTTTCTCCTCGGCTCATACTGCGAACACGGTAAAAGTGTCTGCTGCTCATCAGGCACTTGGAAGAACCTGCCTAGGAAAACTAGGAATATTAGAATCCACACAGGACAATCATCCTCACTACCTACAATAAATGAGAACTTGTGCCCACGAACGAGCCGGAGGCAGATCCTCTTTGCTTAAAATATACAGGTTGCATGTATCTGCCGTTTCTTCGTCGTCATCGATGATTTCCGTGTACAGAGACCTCTTGGGCTGAAGAAAAGGTGAATCCATTTTATTAACTATTACATGGCTGGATATGTTAATCGATATTTATCGTTTTTAAACAGTTTAAGCATTTGTAAGAGTATAAAACCCTCTCCTGGTCTTTAGTTTACAACCTTGTGATCTTGCAATCCCGATGCAAGGTTTGAGCCAATTCTCAGCTGATGATTGATGACCACTGTGCTTTTAATTAGTTTAACTTATAGGTATGCCTTCAACTTACATTGAGGGTCCGTGTTCTAAGGAACGTTTAGATTTCCTTAGGGGCGAAGTAAGTGTGTGATGTATTTTCCATCTACGAAGCTACTGCAAATTCATTCCCTCGCAAGTAGAGAGTAAATGTTCTATGAACAGCAGGGTTTGAAGTCCATGTAACACAATTACATTAGAATAGAGCCGTTACGTTTGTATACTGGCTATTCCGCTGGGAAGGTTCATATAAAACTTATTATAATTAATAGACTGGCCATTCCTTCCGTAGCATGTTTCTGAAATCCGTCCAACCCGAGAATTGCCTAAAGCATATGTTTTACCGTACTGTCACAACGATGCCAATGGATTGATAATAAACTGCTGGCGTCAGGGTACTGTTCAGCTGAGGCGTGGCCAATTGATTTATTTGTGTAATGACTGCTAATTGCTTAAGCATCGCAAAGCCGAAGGGCAGGATGCAGCATTCATCTTCTCAAGGATACATTGCTGTATCTGCGCTGATTATAATGCTTTGGGATACCCAGGCAGGAGTGCGAATATTCATGGTTGACCCTTTTAGTAGGAGGAGAGGGTTACTCCAAGTGACACTGCATGCTGCTACAGCTGGAAGTTAGGAACCGTGAAAAAAGTTTAAGATTCTTGTTACTGCTAAGTTCATTTCTTCAGTAGATTTGACTTATTCTTGAGGAGAACATGTCCACACCGGATGAGGAATATTCCACCCATTCGAACTTGACATGTAGATTATTGGAATAGTCGACCTGGACGCCACCGTCATCTAGAAGGATATGAAGGATTTAGAGGTTTCCTCTTGTCTTTTCCACCTTCTAATCTCTAGCTGGAGTTCTGTGATAAAAGTCCCAGCATCCTTCCTTCCGGGCAACAGAAATAATGCGGTTTGTCTGAAGACGTTGAACAATATAAAGTTCCGTACACTAGCCCTCGACGAATGCTGGAATATCAGTTTAGAGGGCTTTGAGCTCTTGATAAGAAGGAGCAATTTGGCCATTCTCAAGCCAAGGATTCGATCACCCCGGAACATTGAATCAACAACGTCGAATGGACTGTACAGAGGCACCCGCAGTCGGGTCCGATAGACCAGTGGAGAGGCTGCATACAATAGATTTCGGCATGTCTATTTTATTTCACCAGAATAAAACACAACCTTCTTTCTTTTTACAAGAGCCCTGGACACTACGGTTTATCTGAATACAACAGGCGCTATTGGCAATTGCCGTGAATCCATCATCGGCATCGTAGTTAGCCGCCGAGCGGGCGACCCATCCCTAGTGTCCGATGTTCTCCGCAAGCCGCTCCTTTCTCCGCATATATATCTGTCCCGAAGGACCTATAGTCGAGGCAACCACGTTTCATAATGGCACAGCTCAAGTCATTGCCAGTTAAACTGGACGATCTAGAGCTCGCTAAGACATCACTAGAGGGCTGCTATATTGATGGGAGGTTTGTGGCTCCGTCTGGACCGACGTTTGACATAGTCGATCCTGGTTCAGGGGATGTCTGGGCCAGTCTTAAGTCTGCGACCAAGGACGATGTTGATGCAGCGGTAGAATCTGCAGAAAACGCATTTCAGAAGTATCGCCGGATTCCAGCAAGAGAAAGAGCTCGACTTGTTTTGTCTTGGGACAGTCTCATCCGCCAAAACAAGGAGGATATTGCTCGCATCATTGTTCTTGAAACAGGCAAGCCATATGCAGAGGCTCTTGGAGAGGTCGACTACGCCTTAACCTTCTCGTGGTGGATGGCTGGAGAGGCAGAGAGACAACATGGGTCGACAATTGAGGGCGCTAATCCCAGCAACCGATTCCTCACCATCAAGCAGCCTGTTGGTGTGGTCGCTGCTCTTACCCCCTGGAATTTCCCTGTGGCTTTGGCGGTTCGAAAGGCAGCTACAGCGTTAGCAGCTGGATGCACCGTGGTTGCAAAACCGTCACCAGAAACACCACTGTCTACCATCATGGTTGCTCAGCTGGCCACCCGGGCTGGATTTCCACCTGGATGCCTCAATGTCATTCCCTGTGATACAAAACATACACCTGAGATTGGCAAAGCTTTATGTGAACATCGAGTAGTGCAAAAGGTGTCCTTCACAGGTTCTTCGCCAATTGGCAAGCTCCTTGCCCAACAGAGCGCAAGTACTACCCTCAAAAAGGTAACGCTTGAACTTGGAGGCAACGGGCCATTCATTATTTTTGATGACGCAGATGTGGATAGAGCTGTCTCTGCGTTGATGCAATGTAAATTCAGACATGCGGGCCAGACGTGTGTTTGTGCGCAACGAGTGTTTGTTCATAAAACCATTTCTGAGAAGGTGACGAACGAATTGGCTAAGCGCATGGGAGAAACGTTGCGTGTAGGCCATGGTTTCACGGACGGGGTCACATTGGGCCCATTGACGACAGAAAGATCCCTTGAAAAGGCAAAGAAACATGTGGCTGATGCCGTAAGTAAAGGTGCGAAGCTAGTTCTTGGAGGAGATAGAGACACTTCTGCTGGAAACGGCTATTTCTTTGCGCCTACGCTTTTGACGGGGATGAAGGACAACATGGTAATATCTTCAGAGGAAACATTTGCTCCAGTGTTGGCATTATATGAGTTTGAAGACGAAGAGGAGGTTCTCAAACGTGCCAACAATACCGACATGGGCTTGACGTCTTATTTTTTTACTCAGGATGCCGACCGAATCTGGAGGGTGTTCGAAGGAATTGAAACTGGAAATGTGGGCATAAACACCGGAATGACCACCTCAGCTGAAGCCCCCTTTGGCGGCTGGCACGATTCTGGCCTGGGCAAAGAGGCCGGCATGAACTACGGAATCTCGGAATACCTTAAAGTTAAGACTGCGACTTGGAGCGTGAATTTTAAGTGATGAGGCCATAGAGTCAGTTTGATGTAGCTTGTTTAGTAGTGTGATAATCCGTTCGGATACTAAGTACAGTAAGTGAATGGGAAAGAGCAACAGGCGATAAGAGAGTGGCTCAGTTGAGTATAGCAGTAGCCAATTACAATGCGTGTCTATATGACTATCTCTATGCAGATGCTTTATCGAGTAGTTCCTTCACTGTGTTTGAAATCGCGTCACCCAGCTCTGTAGTCGACGCTTTACCCCCAATGTCTCCCGTCCTTAGCTCCAACCCCCCCTTGCCCCTGGAATCAAGAACATGAGTGACAGCGCTTTCAATGACTTCGGCCAAGTCGTCTAAATCAAAGCTATACCGCAGCATCAGGGCGGCACTCAAGATTGTAGCCACCGGGTTCGCAGTGTTCGGAGGAAGATCAGGCGCCGAACCATGGGACGGCTCGTAAAGAGCCTTTGCAGCTGACCCCTTTCCAGGTATCTGCGAGAGCGAAGCGGATGGTAAAAGACCCAATGAACCCGTTATGACGGCTGCTTCATCAGATAAAATATCACCAAAGGTATTATCACAAAGGACGATCCCCGTCAAAGATCGAGGGTTCTTCATCATTTGAACAGTAGCACTATCTGCAAGCTGATGAACCAGTTCAATATCCGGAAATTCCTTTTCACACACCTGTTGCACTACGTTTCTCCATAGCCTTGATACAGCCAAAACGTTTGCTTTGTCACACGAAATGATCTTGCTCCTTTGTCCATTGGAATTTGTTCTCTGATGCTTCCTGGCTAAATAGCCTGCCATTTGTGTGATTCTTTCAACCTCGGGCCTTGAATAGCCCCAAGTGTCACTAGCATAGTCGTCTTGCTCAACCTTGGGTCCGAAGTATGCGCCACCGCAGTTTTCACGGAGCACAATGAAATCTGTACCGTGAACCACTTGTTGTTTCAACACACTCTGAGACTCCAGGCTCTCTGACGGAAACTTGCATGGCCGTATATTAGCCCAGCAATTTAACCGCTTACGCAGGTCCAGGACCCCCTGTTCAGGTCTGACCTTTCCCGCACCCCATTTTGGACCACCGACCGAGCCAAACAAAACTGCATCACTAGACTCGGCCTTTTGTAACACTTGCTCGGTAATTGCGACCCCATGTTTGTCGATAGAGCATCCGCCAAAATCTTCAAAGTCGAACTGGAATTGGCCCCCCCGCTTTTGGACTGAAGGGTGGCCTTCAATGGTCTTCAATACTTTCACAGCTTCTGCTATGACTTCCGGCCCAACGTGGTCTCCTGGTAGCACCAGTACCTTGTACACCATTTTGCTATTCCAGCAGTTGGATGTAAGGCCTTGGTTCTATTTATCTCGGACTGTTCTGGTGGGCGTTACCCCACACTAGTTCAGCATAAATGGCAGCCGTTGGCCTAATCCGAGGGAATTGGCACGGAGAGTATCTTGTGCATTTCAATTGAACGCAACCGATGTGCAGCGGGTCTGCTAGAATAGCCGCTGTTCAGCCGGAGAAGAAGAATCGGAAGGCATGAAGCCAAATGAATCATCATCCAACAACCATACGCATTCGTAGTTACAGGTATATAAGAAGTACATATATATAAGCAAGGTGTGCTAGATAAGGGGAGGAAGGTGATGAGTCAATTGCATTTTAACTTTTAGTTCAACGGGTAGGACGGATTCCAGTGCGGCGATAACAGGAACACCTGTATTTATAAGAACAGGGAGAAAGGAAATACATCAAAACAGGACTATGCTACATACATCAAAGAGAACATAACAGCCAAGTTAAGGCAAGTATTTCCGAGGGAGTCAGATTGTCGTGGCCGCCTCGGGCTGGTGAGCGGGCACGCGGCCGGGGGTATCGTGTGGAGATCGCCAAAAAGTAGTTATATATATAGTGGCGAGTGGGGAGAAGAACATGCACAATCGGCAAAAGCAAAGGATGAGTGGACGACTAGAGGGCAAAGTAGCCATAGTAACTGGCGGTGCATCAGGCTTTGGCCTAGGAATAGTCGAAAAGTTTCTCCAAGAAGGAGCAAAGGTCCTTATTATGGATCTATCGGAGGAGAACGGCCAAAAGGTCGTGGGCCAATTGGCCAACGACAACGCTAGATTTATACAGAGTGACGTGTCAAAGGCAGACGATTGGAAGAAGGCTCTAAAGACCGTGTTGGACCTGTGGGGGAAAGTAGACACCGTGGTGAATAACGCAGGAACTTGCTATCCAAACAAGCCCAGTCTCACGGTCACCGAACAAGACTTTGATAGGGTGTTCAATGTCAATGTCAAAGGAGTGTACCATTCGTTTGATGTGATTCTGCCACAAATGCTGGAACAAAAAACTGGGGGTTCGTTCATTCAGATTTCGTCGACCGCTGCGCTTCGCCCTCGTCCAGGCCTTACTTGGTACAACGCCACCAAGGGCGCAGTGTCGGTTGCGTCAAAGTCAATGGCTGTCGAATACGGCCCACACAATGTCCGGTTCAACTGCATCTGCCCTGTGGCTGGCGAGACCCCGCTTCTTGCCACCTTTCTGGGCGAAGACACGCCAGAACGTCGCGAAGCCTTCAAGAAAACCGTCCCAATTGGCAGGTTTTCCAAGCCGTCCGACATTGCCAATTCGACCGCCTTCCTGGCCTCGGATGAAGCCGAGTTTCTGACGGGTGTAGACCTGGAGGTTGACGGTGGCCGTTGTGTCTAGATAAATTACTAGGCCGGGGATTCGCCCTGGCATGACAATTCGAACGAATGTCAAAAATCATCCATAAATTTAAACGTAAAGCTCAATACGGCTGTTACTCAGGGGGAAGCGAAGAGCCGATGGCATAAGTGCGAAACCGTTGCGAGGGTTTTGCATGATCGATGCTTTTTCCACCCCCGCAAAAGCAAACGATAAGTCCGTCTACAACCAATAGTAATGCAGTAATGAACAAGAAGCGACGACAAGAGAGATATGGGACATTTTCTTGTGATTTGTGTGACAGGACTTTCACGCGTAAGGATGTGGCTCAAAGACATCGCAAGTTAGTACATTTCAAGCCACCCAAAATCAAGGTTTCCAAGCGGCGTGCCTGTACACAGTGCATGATGTCGAAGCTGAAATGCACGGGAGGTACCAGATGTGAGAACTGCGTAAAAAGGGGCCTAGAGTGTGACCCTGGGCCTGTTTGGAAGCGACGGATGGCCGACGGCGACGGCGAAGACGAGGGCGAGAGCGAACGGGCTGAAACCCCCGTCAAGGCTGAGCAGCCAGCTGCTGAAAGCGGTCAAGTATTTCAGCCTGCCCCAGATATGGGTGTGGGTTTCCCTGATTTGGACGCATTCGGCCCGCTCAATAGTGTCAACAATAACCTTGGACTTGACTTGGAGTCAATATGTAACACGGATTGGCTGAGGTACGATCTGTACAATATGGGAACCATGATCGAGGACGTGGGTGTGAACAATGCCGGTGTGAATGCAAGCATATACGAGATGCCTACGCCGGCCGGGTCCACGACGTCGTCCACCGCTGAAAGCAATGACGACAACTGGCCGTTCTCGTATCGAAAGCCAAATAGTCAGAAACAGGTGGTTTTGCCGGCTATAAAGTGGACGGGCACCGAAGTCTTGGATAAAGACGGTATGAGACAGGCCTTCACCAACTTGCTCTCCCAGCCTTATTTAGAAAACAGGTGGCCGCAGGAGGAGGCGAGTCGGATTGACTCGTTCTTCCCCGGGTCAGATGTGTTGGATGAGTTCCTAAACTTGTTCTTTGTTCATTTTGACCAAGTCAGCCCAATCGTACACCAGTACACGTGGAACAAGAAGACGGCATCGCTCCTCGAGCTGGCGGCCATTATTAGCATCGGAGCTGGTTTCTCTGATAGGCCCGAGGCTCATTTGTTTGCTGACAACTTGAGTGAGCTTCTCAAACGTACCATCAACTGGCATGTGGATAGGAACCGTGGCTGTCTGCGAGAAGAGCATTTCCTAAGTGCCATGCTGCTGCAGAGTATTTATGCTTTAGGTTCGGGAAACAAAAGCTTATACGAAGTGGCTGATTCGTCTCGGTCGCAGCTTATTGGAAGTGCTCGAGAGAGTGGCCTGTTTAATCTCAACTTTGATGATTTTGGTGTAAAGAACTGGGTGAGCTATGAGCGACGAAAGCGGATTGCTTGGTTGATTTTTGAGTTCGACTGCACCGTGTGCACACTAACTGCCAGTCGGCCATGCATGTCTCTTCACGATCTAAATAACAATCTGCCGTGCGACCAACAAGTTTGGGAATGCAAAGAGCCTTGGAGAGACGGGCTCAAGTTCAAACCTGCCATTTCTGATATTCTCCAAGGAAAGGACATTCCGGAAACCAACTGGTATTCTCGACGGCTCATTTCACAGGCTCTGGGGCGAGCTGTGTGGGATTATGTGGAGCTTGAGTCCAACGTCGTGTTCCGCACCCTTCGAATGCCAGAAATGGCCAATGAGCGGTTGCTAGCTTCATTAGACCGTTTGAAGAACTTACAGAACCCGAGTCCAAGAGATTCGTACCATGTGAGCATGATACACATGGTGGTGAGTTATTCACAACTTTATTCTCGTCATGTTATCGAACTCATTACGTCTGCCACCCGTCACCCAGATTACAAAAAGATTGACATGGTTCTGAAATCCCTTGATCAGAGACCGGAGGACAGTCGATTTCTCGCATGGCAGGCATGTCAGATCGTCTCCATCATCCGCTATTCCCCTATTCATGCACCCTGCGAGACTATGCGTTTGTTTATGGCCGGCCTATACCTGTACTGGTTTTCGCTTTCCGCTCCGTCTTCTATTCCTGGCGCGACAATTGTTCCTCTAGACACTTTACCCTGGGGCTCTTCGACGTCCATTCCTTTCGACTGGGTCCAAAACGGCGGGCCAGGTTGCGTTGCAAACAAGCATCGTCAGTTTATCAAGCTAACCGGTAAAGACGGTGCCAATGCGGTGATTGATACTATCATTGATCTACTCAAAGAGCTGAAAGTATGGGGGCTGGCAGAAAGATTTTGTCAGATTCTTACCACAATGAAGGACTTGACCCCCAAAGTTCATGCTGACTGATAGAGTCGAACTACTAACCTACTAACTAAACTAACAAGTAACTATACATGTTATGAACAATCTAACTCGTTCCATGTCATACTCCTCCCTCATATTCGACCCTTCTCCATTAGCTCAATAGTAGTAGAGACTTAATAAATGTCTTCTTCACGAACTGAAAGCAAAGGCCACAGTCATAACGCGACGCGTTTCACCGCGCCCGTCGTGATAAACGAAGATAACCATTCTGTTGCAAGTTTCATTAGTTATATTAGAACACCATGGCCGATAAGGAGGTGAGTATGCGTTGTGTGGTTCCAAGATGGAGGCTGGGCTAATATTTCAGGCCACCTTGTTCCTCATCGACGTGGGAGGCGAAATGGGGGAGGCCCATTACGGTCGACCGGACTCGGACCTGAACCAAGCAAAGGAGTATGTGCTCGATATTATTGGTGATAAGGTAAGTTTGCTTTCTGTTTTAGTTTGTTCCCTCGAGCTAGACTTGTCTAACTCGGCTATAGATTCTAAGCGGACGGAAGACGGATAATGTGGGAGTCTTGCTTGCTCGAGCTGGCGAGGCCAGCGAGAATAAAACCAAAAAAGACCATGGTGGGGAATTATACTTTGCTCCCTTCAAGCAATTTCTCTATGAAGACTATCAACGTGTGGCAAATGAGGTGGAGCCCAGCGGAGCCGGAGAGGGTGACCTCATCTTGGCTCTATCTACGGCAATTGCAAAGATTGACGAATTTTGTCGCCATTTGAAGTATATCAAAACTATCCACGTTATTTCCAACTTTGACGGCGAAATATATTTTAATGCCGACGAAATGGACAAAATATTGGTCGGGCTGCATTCAAAAAACATACAATTGCATATTCACGGTCTGGACTT
Organism: Blastobotrys persicus; assembly: GCA_030585065.1. Classification (NCBI taxonomy): domain Eukaryota; kingdom Fungi; phylum Ascomycota; class Dipodascomycetes; order Dipodascales; family Trichomonascaceae; genus Blastobotrys; species Blastobotrys persicus. The sequence continues at coordinate 17,177 of JAJMBO010000131.1, forward strand.
TGCTGACGAAGCGCGAGGGTTTGGACATCCATGGGTTGAAGCTGATGCCCAAGGGGACACTCGTATTGAACGGCAGTTGTATAACGAAAAATGCCTACGGCAATTAGAACGGAACCTCAACAATCACTCTCCAATGCAAAACAGACGGGATACTACGTGGTGCACGATGAACTCATTTTCGGCCGCTTATGCCAGCTTGTCTGAGCCAAGAGTGAAAAGAGTGCGAGCGGTCAAGACTTTTAAAGGCGATCTCATGTTGGGTGCCAGGGAGAACATTTCCCGTGGTCGCACCATGACTATTGAAGTCGAATGTTACCCGTGCACGCGGAAAGCTCCTGCCATGCAATCTAAAATGTATACACATAGTCGGTCTGATGATCAAAATAAGGATGACATGGCCGAATTAACATGGCAAAGAGAATATTCAGTCGAAGACAGAGATGACCCGGACGGGCAGGTTGCTATCGACGAGACAGATAGAGAGGAAGGATTTTTATACGGGTCAGAGATAGTAACCCTTACAGATGCAGATAAAGAGTTTTATATACCGGATACAGCACCTGGGATGGAAATAATAGCCTTTGTGAGCAAAGAGTCGGTCCCTCGCTGGTACGAAATGTCTGCAACCGATTTTGTATGTCCTGCTGCAGACAGTCATAAAGCAAATGTTGCCATGACATCGTTTGTCTGGGCGCTAGAACAGTCGGATTGTTATTGCATCGTGCGTTACGTACAAAAGCCGAAAACTCCGGTAAAGATGGTCTTGTTGTCCCCATACGTCGAAGAAAGCGGTCCTAGTTGTCTCATTATGGCTGAGCTGCCATTTGCTGAAGATGTCAGGTACTACAATTTCCCTAGTGTCTCTGTTCCTAAGACTGTCAAGGGGCAGCCAATCGATCCAGAAAGCAAGGCGGGCAAGGCGCTAATTCCGACCAAGGAAATGAACGATTTGATGGACTCGTATGTCGATAAGATGACCTTGATGGATCAGTCTTTCATAGAGAATGAGGACAAGATCCACTGGGAAATTGATCCTACTGAATTCGCACGACCCGAAGACACGTATAATCCGTTGATTCACCGTGTGAAAAATGTGGTAAAGCACTGTGCAAAGCTAGGCAATCCTGACGATTACGTTGTTCCACCTGTTCTACCTATTCTCAAGAGACATGCACGTCCGCCTCAGGACCTTTTGGATGAATGCAGCTCTGAACTGGATGAACTAAAACGGTTGTTCAACATCCAGAAGGTGCTTTCTCCACGAGAGCGTAAGGAGCTGGAGAGACAGAAGCAAGCGGAAGGCGGAAGATTCCCTCAAGTGAAGCAAGAACTGGATGTTGATGCTCTATTGAATAAGCGTGAGCCGGAACAAAACCAACAACCATCAGAAACACTGGAAGTTAAAGAGGAGCCGGCGTCTCAACAGCCAACGGATGCTGTTAGTGGGGACCAAACCGAAATCAAACAAGAGCCAGATCTGGATATTGACATCCCCCAGTCAGTTTCTGAGGATAATGCAATTCCAGACCTCAAAACTATTATGCAATCAAATAAATCAGAGAAGGCAAAGCAGGATGCTTGCCAGCAAATGAGCACAATAATTATGGATATGATTTCCGGAGGGTTTGCCAGTGACGACATGGTTTTAGAGCATATGTCCACCCTTCAAATGGAGTGCGAAAATGAAGGATTCAACGATGTATTTAACGATTTCCTAACCCAAGCAGCCGAGTCGGCACCTAAACGTCTTCGAACTCAGATTTCGAACCTCTTTGAACAGAGTTCAAGTGAGAAGTAACTAGTGAATAATATGAGAGCGACGGTGTTTCGCTTTTTCTTCTACGCAAAAAGCAAATGTTGGAAAACGATTGAATTCCAAACGTAGTTACGTACTAAAACAAGTTACATTCGTATATAAGCCTATGTCTTGACATCAGGTTCATCACGACCAACGAATTCCTTCAACTTGAGGAAATCAGTAGCTGCCGAAATGGTGGACTTGAGGTAGTCCTGGGCATCCTGTTGGAAGTACTTTGGATCGGCCTCATATCGTTCGATATAAAGACGGATTGTTGCGCCAGCAGAGCCAGTTCCTGATAGACGAACGACAATTCTAGATCCGTTAGTGAATTTGACAAAAAGACCCTGGTTAGAGCTGACAGAACCGTCCAAATCGGTGTAGCTAAAGTTGCCGCATTCCTTAACGACCAAGTCAGCACCAATTTTGGACCCGACAAAAGCTGGATCATTGACCTTTTCGGTCAAGTGGTTAATAACTTTGCCAGCACCATCGGAGTCTACACCCTCGTAATCATAACGAGAGAAGAAGGTGCGGCCATAAGTGTTCCAGAAGTCAGCCTGAATATCCGAGATGGCCTTCTTGGACGGGTCTTCCTTGTTGACACCAGCAATGACGTTGAGCCAGGCAACAATAGCCCAAACACCGTCCTTCTCACGAATGTGGTTGGAGCCTGTACCAAACGATTCTTCACCGCAGATGGAGAGCTTGTCTGAATCGAAAAGGGCACAGAAGAATTTCCAACCAGTGGGCACTTCATAGCAGTTGAGCCCTTTCTTTTCGGCCACACGGTCGATGGCGCCACAGGTTGGCATGCTTCGTGCCAACCCATAAACACCGTTCTTCTTGAAGTATGGGATTTTGTCTGCATGGTGAGCAATGATGGCCACGGAGTCGCCGGGGGAAACAAAAGCCTTTGCGCCATAGATCATGTTACGATCACCGTCACCATCACTGGCGGCACCGAAGGGAATGTTTTCCCTGTCGACCTTGTCGACCAAATCATGAGCATAGGTGAGGTTAGGGTCTGGGTGCAAACCGCCAAAATCTGGCTTTGGTGTGGCATTCTGAACGCTGTCTTGGCTGAGGCCCAGCTCGTTCAAAAAGATGGCTTTTCCATATGGACCAGTGATGCCGTTCATGCCGTCAAACAAGACCTTGAAATCCGGGTTGTTTTTGAAAAACTCGCGAATGAGGTCGAAGTCAAAGATTTCCTTCAATAATTCGAGGTAATCTGCAACTGGGTCGATAACCTCAACCTCCAAGCTGCCGTAGGTCTGAGTCTTTCCCGCAGCCGAGAGATCCACGGGCCCAACCGTTTGATCAATCTTGTATTCGGTGATCTTCTGAGATGCCTCATAGATCTTGTTGGTCACAGATTCGGGGGCAGGGCCGCCATGGGCCAAATTGTACTTGATGCCATAGTCGTTGTCAGGTCCACCAGGATTGTGAGACGCAGTGAGGATGATACCGCCAGTGGCCTTGTATTTGCGGATCACATGCGAGGCAGCAGGAGTGGAGAGCAATCCGTCCTGACCAACAATGAGCTTTTTGACGCCGTTGGCAGCAGCAATCTGAGCAATGATCTGGATGACCTTGTCATTGTAGAACCGACCATCACCGCCAATGACCAGCGTGGCACCTTGGCTGCCCTCGGGGATGGAGCTCATAATGGACTGCACAAAGTTCTCGGTGTAATGTGGCTGCTGGAACACAGCAACCTTCTTACGGAGACCAGAAGTGCCCGGCTTCTGGCCTTCAATAGGTGAGGTGGCTACAGTAGTCATTGTTGAAAGCAATGCACAGGGAGAGACGGTATGTTTATCTTGTCACACAAAGACGAACGCAACCACGACGCACGGCTGTGCGTCCGCGCGCGCGCGGGGTTGTTATGGAAACGAGCCAGGGGTGGTTGTCATGGCGATTAGGAGGGATTATTTGGTTTTTATTTATCGGCGGTTGAGGTCAAGTAGGAAGGGTTTTGTTTGGTATTGTAGGCGGTTAAGGGTCAATTAGAAAGGTATTTATATGGTTTTGTAGTAGACGGCTGAGGTCAAGTTGAAAGGATTATTTGGTTTTGTTTGGTTTTATTGGTATTGTAGACGGCTGAGGTCAAGTAGGAAGGGATTATTTGGTTTTATTTTGGTTCATTTGGTTCACTTGGTATTGTAGACGGTTGAGGTCAAGTAGAAAGGGTTTTACTTGGTTTTATTGGTATTGTAGACAGCTGAGGTCAAGTAGAAAGGGATTTATTTGGTTTTATTGGTATTGTAGACAGCTGAGGTCAAGTAGAAAGGGTTTTGTTTGGTTTTATTGGTATTGTAGACGGCTGAGGTCAAGTAGAAAGGGATTTATTTGGTTTATTTGGGTATTGCAGACGGTTGAGGTCAAGTAGAAAGGGTTTTATTTGGTATTGTAGACGGCTGAGGTCAAGTAGAAAGGGTTTTACTTGGTTTTATTGGTATTGTAGACGGCTGAGGTCAAGTAGAAAGGGTTTTATTTGGTTTATTTGGTATTGTAGACGGCTGAGGTCAAGTAGAAAGGTGCTTATATGATATTGTATTTCGACGGTGGACAGGCCAAGTAGAAAAGTATATTTGGTTGTATGGGTACTGTATTAGTCGGTTGCCGTGCCAATTAGAAGGTAACTGTTTATGGTAGTAGACGATTGCGTGGCAATAGGACGTTTATTCGAGACCAATTGCGTACCAATTACTCAGTCGCCAGGGGCCGGCCGTTCAGTATTATCTGTCCGTGGTTCAGAAACGTTATTGTTCGCACATCATCGAGGAACCGGAGCTGGACAAAAGCCTTTCCGTCAGCTAACAAACATTGTGCATGGTGTTTAAACTGTCCCCACGTCAAGTCGAATATAGTCTTAGACTCGATCGAGAGGTACCTGATGCACGGCGGCACTTTGAACGGGGAGAGCATTCGCGCGGGATCAAACAAGTCCAGCGACAGATTCAAGGTGGTTATGGCGCTATTGGCAAACTCCTCAGTCTCGAACAAGTCGCATGCCGACCAATCGTATAGCCAAAGGTCCAACTTGGTTACCGTGGCTAGCAACGGAGCCAGCATTTTCGTGCTGTAGATGGATTGCGGGTTTTCAAAGTATGTTTGGTCCCGCAAGGTCAGGCTGTCGAGGTTAGGAAAATTGTAACTGAAAAGCTCGAGCAACGACGCGTCTTCGATCTTCAGGTCCCGAACATGGCAGCTTTGGGCCGTTTTGCTCGCCATGGTGGCGATAACAAGCCTAGAATCAAACATCTCGATAATGTCTGCATGTCGCATCCACAGCGTAGACACGTCCAAACCCTCTTCAGCGACCAAACAAGAAAACGAGATCCGCAGTTGTTGGACCTGCTGACAATCCTGCAACACATTGTCGACCGTAGACAACGTTTCAGACGCGCTGCTAAAGGAAACATACTCTAGCTGGCTGTCTTTGCTGAACTTGAACCATACCTCAGACGCAAAGGACCCGTCGCCTACAAACATTATTTTTGTAAACTTGGGCCCTAATACCGCACGAGAAGACGAGTCCGTCTGGGCCCCTTGATCCAACTTGATGCGAGCCCACGTGTCAAAATCAAGCTTGGATTCGTTGATGCGATTGACAATCCACTTTCGATCTGGCACTTTGGAAAGGTTGATTAACGACATATCCAAAACCAAGGGCCGCTGGCCTTTTCTATTCTCAATGTGCGCCAATAGGCCATCCAACACAACACTAAATTGCATTTGGTCTTGTTCATACGGAAGGAAGCCTACAAACTTTACCTGTTCCAACCTATCAATCCAAAACTGCAGCCCGTCAGGCAATAGTTCGTCGACCAACTCATTCAACTCAAGCTCGCTAAAATCCCACTCGTCGTCGTTAAACCCCAACTCTGCCCGTCCGGCCTCCACGAAAATGCTGGCCACACACCCGATTTTCGCACTGGCAATCGCATTCAGCCTGCTATTTGCTCCACGAAGCTTCACAAGCGACCACTCGTCCAAATAGTCGCACACCTTCAGCAGCACCTCAGTGGCCAGACTATCAAGGCTCATCATGTCGGGCGGCCGCGTCCCGCGTTACCATGACAACGCAACACCATCATCATCATCACACATTTCGTCCACTATTCATTTTTTTTTTTTTTTCCTCTTTCGTTCCTCCTCCTCTCCCTCAAACCAATTGACCTTGTACACGAACCCGAGAACCAAACTAAACTGGTCTGATAATCTGAAAAAGACTGACTGCCGTGGACAGCCGACGGAGCCCGTGAAAAACGCGCACGCACGCGCACCGTTAAGGTATGCTGATAGGCCCGGAGAAGCCCTAGCGGTCGTTTTGGCCGGAAAAATAAGCCAGACCCCCCCTACCTCGGCCCTGTATAGAGAGCACAAAACTAGAGTATGTAGCGCGCTTGCAATGGTTTTGGCCGAAAGAAAGTCACTGTGGACTTGGCGGATGTTTATTTCTGCTTTGGGTGAAAGATAAATACCCCGGGCATGGCGGCCAGCATTTAGCCGAGGGAGACAAAAAACCCGTGTCCCGCCGGTCGGCTATAACTTCCAAATCCATGGGCCTAACCGTAGGCAATCAATTGATCCTGGGTTACTTTTGCGTGGTCTGTCTTCGAGCGACGAACAGTCCCTGCTCTGGAGGGTCTTCAGGGTCTTTCCGACTCAAGGAATGGTCCATGAGCAGCCGTCGGCGGCGACTGGCGGCAGCCCCGGGCCAATTGCTGAACGGGGGCCTGGACAAGGTTCTCAAGGACGTGTTCAAGCCGTCATTTCACAGAACTAGTCCTTTTAAGAGAAGACAGCTGGGCTTGACGGCTGGTGAAAAATTGCTCCGAAATCGCCCTTATTTTCCCCTCATTGTTCCGATCTGCGGCGCACGTTGCCCCTCCCACTGTGGCGGCATGCGGAGGTATTTAAAGGTGGCATCATCCAGCGCTTGTCCCAACCCACCACCTCAGTAATGCTACGAACAACTGTCAGGACCGCATTGAATGCGTCACGCCGAACGGTGGCTCTTCGAGCCACTCCTTCCATCGCTGCTGTTGTTAGACCAAAGTCCACCTGGGCTGACGTGAAGCAGGGACCTCCAGACGCCATTCTTGGTATCACCGAGGCTTTCAAGAAAGACACCTTTGACCAGAAGATCAACCTTGGTGTGGGTGCCTACAGAGACGACCAGGGCAAGCCCTATGTTCTTCCGTCCGTCAAGAAGGCCGAGAAGATGATTGTCGAGAAGAACCTTGACAAGGAGTATGCTGGCATCACCGGTATCCCGGCCTTCACGTCGGCGGCTGCTGAATTGGCCTATGGGTCCAACTCTGCTCCAGTTTTGGAGAACAGAGTGGCCATCACTCAGACCATCTCCGGCACCGGCGCTCTCCGTGTTGGTGCCTCGTTCTTGAACCGATTCTACCCGGGCTCCAAGAAGATCCTCCTTCCAACGCCATCTTGGGCAAACCACGCGGCCGTTTTCCGTGATTCGGGCCTGACTCCTGAGCAGTACACCTACTATGACAAGGAGTCCATCTCCCTCAACTTTGAGGGAATGTTGAACGACATTGAATCCGCTCCAAACGGAACCATTGTCGTTCTCCACGCCTGCGCTCACAACCCAACTGGTGTTGATCCAACCCCAGAGCAATGGAGAAAGATCTCCGAGGTCATGTTGAAGAAGGGCCACTTCCCATTCTTCGACATGGCGTACCAGGGCTTCGCGTCTGGCGACACCGCCAAGGACGCCTATGCTGTTCGTTACTTCGTGGAACAGGGCCACCAAATCGCCCTCTGCCAATCTTTCGCCAAGAACATGGGTCTCTACGGTGAACGTGTTGGTGCCTTCTCCCTTGTGTGCGAGTCGCAGGAGGAAAAGGCCCGTGTCGACTCTCAGCTCAAGATCCTCATTAGACCAATCTACTCCAACCCACCAATCCACGGTGCCCGCATTGCCGCAGAGATCCTCAACAACCCCGAGCTCAAGCAGCAATGGTTGGAGGAAGTCAAGGGCATGGCCGACCGAATGATCTCCATGCGTCACCTCCTCAAGAAGAACCTCGAGGAACTCGGTTCTAAGCACGATTGGTCTCACGTCACCTCCCAGATCGGCATGTTCTGCTACACTGGCTTGAAGCCAGAGCAGGTTGACCGTCTTGCTCAGGAGTTTTCCGTCTACGGTACTCGTGACGGTCGTATCTCCATCTCCGGCATTACCTCTGCAAACGTCAAGCGTCTTGCTGAAGCCATTCACGAGGTTTCTAAGTAATTTTGAATAACGACAAAAAGTACACTCAGTAGAGCAATGTAATTAATAGCCTTGTTCTGGCCGCCAAAAAAAACCTTGATCAGCAATGGATTATATTACAAGACAATATATATATTTATGCGCCAGTTGGGGCGGTATTTACATCTGGACCGTTGTTGTCGAAGTACTTCTCGACCTCTGCGTTTCGTTCGGGATGAGGGCGTGGACCCAGTAATCGGACCATGTCATCACGAGTCAGCTTTTCCTTCTTAAGTAGCTCCTCAGCAACAGCCTCGATTTCTGTTCTCTTCGAGTCCAACAGATTTCGGCATTCGTCGTGGCAATGCTGGACAATTCGGCGAACCTCCTCATCAATCAAGCTGCCAGTCTCTTCAGAGAACGGTTTGGAGAAGTGGCCCTCGTCTTCTTCAAAGTTGAGCCAGCCGACCTTGTCAGACATGCCCCATTTCATCACCATGCATTGGGCAATTTCAGTCACCTTTTTGAAATCATCGCTGGCACCCGAAGTCACTGTGGGGAAGTGCAACTCTTCCGACACTCGGCCTCCAAGGGTCATGATCATTCTGTGAAGAAGCTCGGTTTCGGAAAGCAACTGAACGTCTGATGGAACATATTGCGCATAACCCAGTCCCATACCGCGAGGAACAATAGACACCTTAAGAAGAGGGTCCGCATACTTGAGGAACCATCCGCAAATAGCATGGCCCGCCTCGTGGTAGGCAACTGTCTTCTTTTCATCCGGCGAAAGCACCCGAGATTTCTTTTCCAGTCCGGCAATCACTCGCTCAATGGCTCGTTCGAAATGGTCAATGTTCACAGTCTTTTGATTCTCTCGTGCAGCAATCAGAGCAGCCTCGTTGACACAGTTGGACACATCAGCTCCAGAAAACCCTGGAGTGAGCGCCGACAGCCGTCCGGCAAGATATTCCAAGTCCAAGTCGGTCTTGATTCTCTTCAGATAGACCATGAAAATGGATCGGCGCCCGGAAATATCTGGGTTATCCATCACAATGTGCCTATCAAATCGACCGGGACGCAAAAGAGCTGGGTCCAAAACGTCCGCACGATTAGTACCTGCCATGACGATCACGTGATCCGACGAGGAAAAGCCATCCATTTCGACCAGCAGTTGATTCAGAGTACTTTCCCGCTCATCGTGGCCACCGGACTTGCCTCTGGCCTTGCCAATGGCATCAATTTCGTCGATAAACACAATGCTAGGAGCCATCTTTCTTGCGTTTTCAAACAAGTCTCGCACACGTTTCGCACCCACTCCGACCAACATTTCAACAAATTCCGAACCAGACACGGACAAGAAGGGCACGCCAGCTTCGCCGGCCGTGGCTTTGGCAATCAGCGTCTTACCAGTACCGGGAGGACCAGACAGAATCGCACCTCGCGGAATTCTTGCGCCTAATCGTTCGTATTTCTGAGGATTTTTCAAGAATCGGACAAATTCCATAATTTCTTCTTTGGCTTCATCCGCACCAGCCACATCCTTGAACTTGACCTTGACATCGGTTTCCTGGTTAAACAGCTTGGCGGTGGACTTGCCAAAGTTCAATCCTCCTGGGCCTCCAGCCCCGGAAGTTGCTGACCGAGCAATGTAGAAAAACCCGCCAATGAGCAAAAGCATCGGCAGAGAGCTCAAGAAGATTGCCGTGTAGTCAGCCTCCGAAGTATACGAAACGGGGATTCGATCGTTCAACGCAATCCCCAGTTCGTCCTGCGCTTGGTCAAGCTTCTTTTCAAAGCTTTCAACCGATCCAACGGTAAAATGAACCACATCATATCCGACGCCACCGGCCGAAGATGGAGTGTTCAAAATCACGCGAGCCATCTGGTTATTGACCAACACTATCCGCGTGACTAGTCCTTTCTCTAGATAATCTCGTCGTAGCTCTTCCCAGGTAACCTCTCGTCCGTCGAATCCGCCAATGCCTAGCATCCGCATGAACCCATACGTCAGAACCAAAGAAGTGGTGATCCCCAGAGCCGTCGTCATCCAGCTTGGAGGCGGCGGCGGCTGCTGCTGCCCCTTCTGTTGCTGCTGCTGTTGCGCCCTGCCAAATTGGATTTCAAACAACTTTTTCAGTTCTTGATTCGGGTCCCTCCGGTGCTTCTTGTCCCCGTCCCCTTTCTGCTGCGCATACCACATCCCCATGGGATGGAACAGTCGACGACCTGCCACCATCCCATTCTTCGCCACAGAGGCCCGAACCGGCCCCCGTATGATCGTGGGCCTTATCCGGCTAAGCATTCTATCGTTCGTCGCTGTGCTAATCCTTCTTCAATCGTCTCCCAATCCTTTGGTTCACGTACTTTCTTTCTCTCCCAACCGGGTAAGCCAAACCCTAACCCGGATTGGGGCCCCAGACCCCAGACCCCAGACCCCCCGAGTCGACTTTGTCGATTTTTTATGCGATTTTCGGTTTTTCAATTGACCGTTTCTCTCAAGAGCCGGCCAGCGTGCTGTCGACGTGTGGGGCACTCGCAAGGCTCGAGCACTCGATATTCCTCGGCCACAAGCTCTAGGCGCGACCACAGAGAGCCTGAGGGCGCACCCCCGAAAACCGCTCGCCCGTAGACACGCCAAGCCGCATATCCAGCCCTTATTCCGCCGCCAATGGCCAATGTGCCCGAGAATGGGCCCGGTTCGTGTGTTGAAAGAGAATGCGCGCAACGCGCGGAAATTGCGATGTGAGTGTTCAGGAGGAAGCAGGGGGAAAAGGGACAACAAACACGTACGTTAGGAGGGATGTCGGTTGGAATAGCGAGTCTGCCCAACCAGCGGTGAGTGGATGGAGAATATGGAGGAACAGAGGAGGAGGGACTAACTGAGGGGTGTAGATATAAGATTGTGGCCAAAAAGGGGGCCACGTTCACGATTATGCTGGCTGGAGAGAGCGGCGTTGGTAAGACTACGTTTATAAACACGCTGTTCTCGACGACGGTGAAGAATTATGGAGATAACAATTCCCGGTTCAAGAGTCCCATTCAAAAGACGGTTGAGATTGGGATTACCAAGGCGGAGCTGGAAGAAAAGGGGTTCTCGCTTCGGTTGAACATTATCGACACTCCGGGGTTCGGAGACAATGTGAACAACAAGGATGCATGGCAGCCGCTAGTTGATTTTGTTGACGACCAGCACGAGAGCTACATGCGTCAGGAACAGCAGCCAAACCGACGAGACAGAATAGACATGCGCGTGCATGCCTGCTTGTACTTCATCCGACCGTCGGGGCACACTCTCAAGCCATTGGATATTGAGGCCATTAGACAGCTGTCTACGCGAGTGAATGTGATTCCCGTGATTGCCAAGGCCGACACCCTCACGTCTCGGGAGGTTCGAATGTTCAAGGAAAAGGTCAGAGAGGTGTTGAGGGCCCAGAACATTCGTCTGTACAAGCCGTCGGATCCAGAAGACTCAATGCTGGTTGAAATGGCCAACGTGATGCCGTTTTCTGTCATTGGCTCGGAGCGGGAGGTTGAGACGGCCGACGGCAAGTATGTTATTGGCAGACAATATCTCTGGGGCAACGTGGAGGTGGAGAATGAGGACCACTGCGACTTTTCCAAGTTGCGAGTGCTGCTGATCCGGCAGGGCATGTTGGATCTGATCCAGTCCACTGAGAATGTCCACTATGAGAACTACCGCAACGTCCAGATGGAGACGAGAAAGTTTGGCGAGGCGCGCCAGCGAAAACTGGACAATCCAAAATTCAAGGAGGAGGAAGAGCAGTTGCGCAAGAAGTTCACCGAGCAGGTTAAGGCCGAAGAGCAGCGGTTCCGCCAATGGGAGTCTAATCTGATTGCGGAGAGAGACCGTCTTAACAAGGACCTCGAAGACACCCACGCAGAGATCAAGGCACTGGAACAGGAATACGAACACGCCATGTCTCTTAGTAGGAAACGTTAAATGTTATTTTTGGTTATAGCAGAGTTAATTCGTGGTCTTTTTTATTATAATTATTATTATATTCTTAGGCATAAACAAGCCCAGGAGATGCATTTGTAGGCGCAATAAATTAGTACTATGCAGATGTAGGCGGGGCGAGCCATTCGTCGAGATAGACACAGTCGTTGGGATTGACTGGTCCATTGAGTTCACAGATGTTGAAGCTGGGGCACGCGCCACAGGGTGTTTCATGCAGCGCATCCAAAGCTTCGCCTCGCCGGCTTTCCTGGTCCTTCATGATGCCCTGCCAGGTAGCCTTGTATTGGTGACCCATGTCTCGACGTTCCAGCAGGTCGTCGTACACGAGCACTTCACAGATATGACGGATGTCGGAAACGCCTAATTGGGTGTCCTGTTGCAAAATGCCGACGCTTGTGACGAATTCATGGATTTCGTTCACCGTCGGATAGCCACGGTATTCGGCCGGGTAGGTCTGTTGTTCATGAGAGTCGTCGTTGTCGGCTTCCGGGAAGGTTCGGTTAACGCAAAACTTCCAAACAGCCATCAGCAAGCCATTGATGAAGTCTGCGTCCATTTCCGAATCTGTAAACCATGGACCACCAGTTACCTCCGCCGACGGCTCCAGGTGGTAGAGCATGTATATTTTTCGGGTGGGGTTTTTGACAGACTTGACAGATTTGATCAGACGGCGGCTTTCCAAGCTCTTGATTGTTCGCAGGACCACCGTCTGATGCAGTTGGGTCCGCATCTTGATGCTCTTTGTCCAAATGCCTTCTCGTCCAGTAGCCTCAATGCATGAGTACACCATGGCCTCGTCTCCCGTCATGTCCTGGACCTTTGCAGCATTTTGATGGGACACTGGCTCAAAGAGAACCTCGCTTCCTCGCTGAGCAGGCTTGACAAGCGAATGGTTCATAAGCTCTTGCACAAACTTCATCAAACTCTGAGGATCCTTGCAATACTTTTGCAACTCTAACTGGGTGTACAGCTTGCGGGCCTCCCCAGCCTTGCCCTCCATCATCCGCTCGTGCAGGTCCATGGCGCTGCTAGACAGCCCTTCAAACGACATTTTTGGTCTCTTTCTGCGTTTCTCCGGGAGATATGAAAAAAAATCCCTATGAACGAAATAAAGTGAAATTTCCAGGTGCGCGCAGCACCCGCGCTGCCCTAACCCTGGGGCAATGAAAAATTGGATTAATTATATTAACTTGATGGAGTTTGAAGAGGTGGTGATTCTTTAGAGTGTGTATTAAGAGTTGGCTCGTTAGAATGAATTCATTAATCTATATGCGGATGAACTTTTTACTGGTCCTCTTCTTCAGCGAGGAGCTTTTCGCAGTCCAGGGCTGCCATGCAACCGGTGCCGGCCGAGGTGATGGCCTGTCTATAGCGTTTATCTTGGACATCACCGGCAGCAAAAAGGCCCTTGACCGAGGTAAGGGACGAACCTGGGATGGTCTTGACGTAGCCTTCTTCGTCGCAGTCCACCTGGCCCTGGACAATCTGGGTGGCTGGAATGTGGCCAATGGCATAAAAGAGACCATTAGCCTGGAGGTCGCGGGTCTCGCCAGTAACGACGTTCTCGATCTTAACAGCCTGGAGAAGCTGGCCGTCGCCGATGGCCTCCTTTGCAACGTGGTGGTAGAGAATCTCCACCTTTGGATGGTTGGACAGACGTTTAGCCATGACGGCCGACGCTCTGAGATGGTCCTTTCGGACAAGCACGTAGACCTTGGAACCGTACTTGGTCAAGAACAGAGCCTCCTCGGCGGCCGAGTCGCCGCCACCAACCACAGCGAGCGGCTTGTTGCGGAAAATCGGAACTGCGCCGTCACAAACCGCACAGGCAGAGATGCCCTGCTGCCAGTACTTGTCTTCACCTGGGAGAGCGAGACGCTTGGCGCTGGCACCAGTGGCCAAAATGATGGCGTCGGCCGTGTTTGGCTCCTGGTCCTCGTTGAACTCGGTCCAGTACTTGAATGGCCGTTGAGACAGATCCACCTTGGCGACCGTCTCGGTGATGATCTCGGTGCCAAAGCTCTCGCTCTGCTTCCTCATGTTCTCCATGAGCTCCGAGCCCTGGATGCCCTTGGGGAAACCAGGAAAGTTCTCGACGTCGGTGGTGGTGGTGAGCTGGCCTCCGGCAGCAATGCCGTTGGCAAGCATGCCTTCGTACAGAACCGGCTTGATCTCGGCTCGTGCCAAGTAGATGGCAGCTGTGTGGGCAGCAGGTCCTGACCCTATAATGACGACTCGGTTGTGCACCATCTTGCTACTAGTAGTGTGGAACGACTTGTTTTGTTGGTAAAGTGGAATAGATGCTAGTGCACTGACTGCTCGGGTCACTCGATGAAACGGTCGATTAAAAAACACGGTGGTCAAAATTTTTCACGGTCGCCTCGTGGCTTATATATATATATTAGAGAGAGTGTGTGTGTCACCGTCACCCTTCCGGTAATTTCTGCGGTCTAGACCCTTCCATCGGGAATTTTTTTTCATTAGCCACGGCACGTGACCTCTTTTTTTTTTTTTTTTTTGTTTTATTATTATTATTATTATCATTATTATTATTCTCCATTCATTCACTCACGACTAATCACATAAGCGAACGAACCCGAACTCGAACGGCCCAGGCTGTCCAAGCCAGAGAGGAGTCGTTGAAGTTCGGGGGGTCCCGGGGGTGCGGATGGAAGTTTCCAGAGCGGATCAGATAATTCCCGTTTGGGACATTGAAATTCACTGCTTCGGTCTGGACCGACATTTCTAAGCAGCGAGCACTGGGGGTCAGTGATGTGGATTGATTCATGAGTGCATAGGGAAGGACTCAATTGCATGTCTCGGTCCGAGGATAAATTGCGTGTTTGCTCATACTTAGGCTCCATACTGTTATTACACTATTGAGTATTGTTTCGTAATTGAAGAGAGAGTGGGAAACCTTGGTTGGAACCAGAGCCTGGTCTCGGTACTTAGACCAGCAAGGCAGTCATCAAACCCAAACCGTATTAAGCTCACGGACAGTGTCTGGGTAAAACTAAGGCTGCAGCGTCAGTAGCCCACATCAGCCCCGAACAAAGCGGCGGACGACTTGGCTGGACGAAAACACCGGGTTGAGCAAGACGCACAACAGGAAATACTGAAGCCCGTGTTTGCGGTGCTCAAGAAACTTGTACTGGAAGCGAGAGATGATACTCTTGGGCGGTAGTTGAGGCACTTCATTCACCCGATCAGGGAATTCTCGGATCAGATCTTGACGAAAGTCGACAAACTCGCTATACCGTTTGCAGATTTTGATGTTTCCACCGCCGTTCCACGTCACAATATTGATCACCCACACAACATAGGCCCCCGCCCGCGTGCTGCCCTCAATCACATTATACTCTTCGATTCGAACGTCCTTTGCCCACCCGCCGTATTCACTCTCATCTTGTTCAGAATGATCGACCAGCTGTATTGGATCCGGCGGCACCTGGTGCAATACATCCACATATCGTTCCCCCTCGTCAAAATGTCCATTCATACTAGCTAGCCACTCGTCAGCTATATATCCATCTCAGCAATCCTGCAAAGTAGGAAGGGGTCGTCTCATTGTCCCCGCCCTGTTCTTGTCGGTGCCCCGATCTCCCGAGACGGGTCTACATTTCATTGCCAGCAGGATTACTACCTCCGCTTTACCGATCTGACCATTTCTGATTGTTATCTTCCATCTTTTGTTCTTCAGGTTTAAGTATGTGAATTGAGCACTCTCCTTTCTGCGGTATGATTAGGTCAGTTTGTGGATAACTATTGTTCGTAGTAATTGACTGAACATGTACATAAAAAAAAAAAAAAAAAAAAAAAAACTGACCATTTCTGATCGTTATCTTCCATCTTTTGTTCTTCAGGTTTAAGTACGTGAATTGAGTCCTCTCCTTTCTGCAGTATGATTAGGTCAGTTTGTGGATAACTATTGTTCGTAGTAATTGATTGAACATGTATATAAAAAAAAAAAAACTGACCATTTCTGATTGTTATCTTCCATCTTTTGTTCTTCAAGGGGTTTTAAGTACTTTCTCCTTTCTGCGATATGATTAGGTCAGTTGTGGATAACTATTATTCATAGTAATTGACTGAACATGTACATAAAAAAAACAAAAAAAAACTGACCATTTCTGATCATTATCTTCCATCTTTTGTTCTTCAGGTTTAAGTACGTGAATTGAGTACTCTCCTTTCTGTGATATGATTAGGTCAGTCCATGGATAATAATGAATCATACTGTATAACTATTATTCAATTGACTGAACATGTACATAAAAAAAACCAGTCCCATCTGAATATAGGGATAAATGATCTTGATGTGTTGGTCAATTGTTCTGTGCTCGACCGAAAGCGATAAAATAGCAACTATAATAGACTTGACTGGGGGAACAAACTTTCCTCGTAGTCTAAATACAACATGTTCCCTATACGACTCCCAGCTTTCAATCTGCTTCCTTGACACTCCCAAAAAAGAGAAGCAAGGCTAGATTATCTAGATTATTCAAAAACTACTTAATATCCCTCCTTTAAACGTGCAATAACCCTTCCTATACGACTCCCAGCTTCAATCTACGTCCTTGACACTCCCAAAAAAGAGAAGCAACGCTAGATTATCTAGATTATTCAAAAACTACTTAATATCCCTCCTTTAAACGTTCAATAACCCTTCCTATTACTCCCGTTGAGCCG
>JAJMBO010000132.1:0-33221 GCA_030585065.1 Blastobotrys persicus
TCTTAATTTTTTTTTTTTTTTTTGTCCTCCTTTATTCCTTGTTATTGTTATTATTGATTATCTTGTCTTAACCGATCACTCTAATGAACACAAAGTATGTCGATGATTATATGATACGCAGTCCCTTATTAATATATTATTAACTCATCTATCTGCAGTTGGCTTTGATTTTCTCAAGCTAAAGAATTCAAGTAAACTATAAAAACACTGTTTCGACTACAGCCAATTACACAACATATGCCCTGTACCTATAGAAAGTATAAAGAAGAGCGTCACAACTTGCTCTTTGGAACATCGCCAAATTCCACTTCAATGCGCCTGTTCCTCCTCTGCGATTTATCAACCTTTGGAAGGATCACTGTCAACACTCCGTTATTCAGTCGCGCAGTAATTGCATCCTCTTCTATACCGTGAGGGACCGACAGCTCTCTTGTAAACCGCCCTTGCCATCTCTCTCGCCATTTGATCTTCTTCTCTTCGGAGTCTACGTCCTCCCTCTTCGGTTTCAATTCTCCAATTTGACCGGATATTGAGACCAAGTGTCTCGCTCCATCATAGTTGACCTCAATGGAGTCGGTTTTGACCCCAGGCACAGAAACCGCCACTTCATAAAAGTCTTTCTTCTCGTACAGGTCGATCGGGGGACCACGGCGCTTTCGATAATGCTTCACGTTTGGACTGGACTCCTCAAAGAAGTCATAAAACTGGTTCAAAGGATTATACATGCGGAATGCCATTGGAACAAGAATTGGTTGCTATCTACGATTTCCCAATTTCCATGGCCTATTAGTGTGTAGACCCTTACCCCACAATCGATGCGATCGACAGGCATCGCATCATCACCCCTAAAGCCCGACTCAAAAGCCGAGAAAGGACATCCTTTCTTGCGAATGCCTTGTCTCTAGCTCGCTCTCTCTTATCCTATATGATCTGAAGATTGATTGCTTTCCAAGGTCGTCTTCGAGGCTCCCATCCCTCTCCTATAAATAGACGCAAGATAGAACACATCCGTTTGAACAAGACTGTCTCTCTCCAAATACTAACCATCGTTATCTCAATCCAGAGAGACAACCATCTGGACTAAAAACAAACAATACAATCTATATCTGAATATTTGTCAAAACAGTAGATCAAGACGACGCGCCGGGTGATGCGCGTGCTTACCCCTACAAGGTACCCAAGGGATAGACAGCTCCAGCAGTTTGGAGTGTTAGAATTAGCACAAGGCTTTATTTAATATGGCAGAAGAGCGAATAATTGCGCATATGAATAAAGACCACACAATAAGTCTTTATGACTATTTGGCATTCTATGGTGGGATTTACCTGGACCCATTTGATTCCCGGACATCAGTAAAGATGGTTGGTATTGACCTCGAATCGATTACGCTGACCTTCCGACGCGTTGAGGGGAAGGAAGAGAGAAAAGTCATACCCATTAATCCGCCGATGGGCTCAATGGCCTCGGCTCGGAACGCTTTAGTAGATATGGCAAAAGAGGCGGCGGCTGCCCAAGAAGTGTCTCCACATCAAATAAAAGAGTACAGCTTACCTTCAAGTTTGTTTGAATTTCTCGGCGTTTCTCTCACACTGTTCACAATGGTTGTAGCTCTTTATCCGTCCATTGCTCTCTTGTTCCCCTATGTTGGTCGAATCGCTTACTCGCGGCCCCTGCTCCCTCTTTGCACTGCCTTGGTAATTCATTCATTGGAGTCACTGTTTCTTCTACGGCCCCTTCTGAGGAAATACCGGGTGCCACCGTCGTCCAGGATGAAGTGGGTTTTGAATCACTTTCTAGGTGGCTATCCCACTGTTCAACGTTTCAAGTCCATAGCTGCAAAATTAGATGGATAGATTACAGGTGGTTACATGAGTTCCATAGTGTTCATGGATATTAGCAGGAACTTTGTGGCTGCTAATAAACCACGATTAGTAAACTTAATAACCTATGATACATACACATCGCCGTGTCTCCCGGAAACCCAATCTTGCCACGCAGAAATTAGTCCAGTCTCGAGATCGTTGACCCATTTTTGGGTGTTGAAGAAATCTCCAGTTTCACGAGAATCAAATAAAACTTTGCGCATTTCGCAAAGCTCGGATCCTGTGCTCAACTCAACTACTCTGTCCTGGTACTCAGTTTCAGACGACACTACGAGTCGTTCTGCCATCTTGTGCCCTTCTTCGGTGTCCGGAAAGGCGGCATGGACGATTGATGCTCCAATTCGAGAGCACAGCTTATGCTTATGGCGCGGAAATGTTACTATAGGCGTTCCCGTCCACATAACGTCTGCAGCAGTTGTGTGAGCATTACATTCAGGTGTATCCAAAAACAAGTCACAAACCCGTGAACGGAAAATATGCAAGTCCTTTTCGGCTACTGGGGTGAATATAATGCGTTGAACAACTGTTTCATCCTGGCACCATTTGCGAGCATATCGTAGAAGATTATTTTCCCCCGATTTTGGGAACTCCAGTAGCCACAAATATGCATTGGGCAACTTTTGAAGTATTTGCAACCACGTAAACCACGTGGTTGGATCTATTTTGTACAGCTGGTTGAAGTTTGCCAAAAGGAATGCATCATCAGGTAAGTACGGGAACATTTTCTTTCGCAGGTCCCTTCGCAACTGTTTTTCCATGTCCCAAGTATGTAGTTCCTTATTCATTTTCTGCCTTGCGGCATTAGAGTCATTAGCGCTCTGCCGATGGTCGCAGCAAAACAGTGTCCGTGGCATGTAGATGATACGCTCCTTGTACACACTGCGTTCCTCGCGAGTGATGGCCACTTTATCACCAAGAATATAATCGCACCATACTCCACCAATGGGGCCCGCAAACCCCATCAAAGATATTTGAAGTGGTGCAGGTCGCACGGCAAAAATCTCATTTCTAGCGCCCCTCGTAAACCCGTTCAAGTTAACCAAAACATGAACTCCATCCCGTACAATCTGGTCAACAATTTCCTGTGTAGACAGAGAGCTTACGTCCCGGAAAATGTGACTCCCCTGTTCTATCTTTTGTCTATAAGCTGAGCCATCGGACGGTGACGTGGCATAGCAGATGGGAAGAACTCGATGTCTATTGTGCATTTCAAATACACTTTGCATTAGATGGGCCAGTGGATGGTTGACAAAGTCTGAAGATACATATCCCACAGTCAGCTGAATCTGGCCATATTCGTTCTGCTGTGGTGGATTTGGCGGTGGGTAAACATGGTCTGGAATCCACGACTGAAGGAGTGTGGTCATTGAAACTCTAGTTGCGGACTTTTCGGAAATGTGTCTTAACTGCTCAGAATTGAAAGGCAAAGTAAAAGCATGGAACGGCAATACTGTAGTCGCTAGGGGCACTGGGAGAGCTGAAGGTATTTTGGGTCTGCAGTAACTATAAGCGTCCTGTTCGCGGTCAACCAGTCTGTCCAAATACCATCGTCTCTGACACACCCTCATCAATTTCTCTATCATTTCCAAAACCCTGGAACCCTCATCTTTTCCATTCCTCCATGTATCCCACATTGCCATCCATTCATCACGCTGCTTTTGCGTCAGCCCGCCCAGAGCACGCTCTACCTCACTAAGCAGCTGCCTTCTCCCTGTTAGGGTAATAGCGTCCAACAGGCCAACCCCCCACTTGCGAGCATCGTCAATCTGGTTGTCAATCATTCGTACCACTTTGGGCAGCCATCCGTCTATATGGCCGCGTACCAAATTGCCGTCGTCGTCAACCGCCACTGGCTCCCAGCCATAACTTCCCCGCCCGTCCCAGTCACAAACAGTCCCTTGGCAATTTGCTAGTCCCGACAGAGCTTCGACAAAGTCAGGGGTCACTTGAACAGCCTTTCTATAGTAAATAACTGCTTGGTCGACTTGTCCTTGGTCCTTGAGCGCGCTTGCGAGGTTTGCCAACGCAATATTAAACGTCCCGTCACACTGTACTGCCTTTTGATATATTTGAATTGCATCGTCCACTTTGCCTTGCTCTCGCAAAAGGGACCCCAGATTTGTGTAAAGGTGGGGATGCTTTGGATCCAAAGAAAGCCCATATTTGTAATACTCTAATGCAAGTCGTTTATTGTCTATACCCCCGAGTTCAGTCGGCATTGATGCCAGCAAGATGCCCATGTTATTAGCAGTGGACGGGGACGGGTTCAGCGACAATGATAATAAATACAGCGAAAAAATTTCATGGTGCGAGGGGACTTTACCGCTGATGTAAACAATGCGGTCCGGAATGCCAGAATTAACCCCGTCCTGGATTATCTTTGCCAGATTCAACAGCGAATTTGATACAACGGTGACTAGTGGACGAGTGTCATGCGAACACGAGGTCGAACGGCCCTTGGCTGTGAAACTGGGGATGGGTAATTCTCCGCTTGGAGGGAATAAGTAATGCTTTGCGTCTAGTGCACTTTGCGGATGTATGAGGATAGAAAACGTGTTGTAAGCTGATGTGAGAGTGTCATATAGAAATGAAATAAACGAAGGCACGGCAGCTTGTGGTGATAGGGTATCCTTCTGGGATCCAATCCCCAGGGGCGTCGACGACAGTTGGTCGTAATTGAGGTAGCTGGTAGCTAGCAAAATGACTGTTGCAAAACTCCGCGATGCAAGTATAAAGTCTGAGGTAGCCGAATACAAATTTCCCAGTGTATGGTACAGAGTCAAGAATCGCGACCAATCTGCATACGACCGGTTGGTCCTGTTGGTTAACAAGGTCAATACAGGTAACAGCGCATTGATTGCATCCTGGTGCCGGTTCTGGTTGGTGAGTATGGCGACGAGCTGTTCAATTGCGTCAGAATATGTTGGTTTTAATGAAAGAACCCTTCGCCAATACTCCTCTGCATCGCCGTAGTTCTCCTGGACTCTGGAGATTATGGCCAGGTTAGATAGCGCCTGAATATGGTTCTGTGATAACGACAGAATCTGCAAGTTGAACGATAGTGCCCTATTGTATTGACTCTGCGCCTAAAAATGGAGGTTAGTTTTTGTTGTGCCGGCAAACAAATACTCGTTAACTCACATAGCAAATGCATCCTGCCACCAGAAAGCCCTCAATAACAATGTACAGAGCGTTGGACAACGACATGTCCAAGTCCTCCAAAAGTCCAGACACGTGACTACTGACAGTCGCTTCAAACGACTTCTGGGTGTCCTCCGACAGCGAGGACAGAGATGACGACGACGAAGAAGATGGTGAATAAGGTTTGATGTTGACTAGGTTCAAGATACAGTTGCACCATAAATACAACACTTCCAGGACCGTGTCTAGATTGTTGTGTTTCTGGTTGAGGTATGACCGGGAAATGTGAATCATGGACTTTAGGCTGTTCAATTGGTGGAAGTGCTCTTGGTAGAACCGGAACAGCTCCTTCTCCCTGTACCCCATAGCGTTTGTCATGATCGCATCGTCCTGGGGCCAGAAAGACCGACAATAAGTAAATTAGACCAGGGTCCGCAAGTGCCACTCTGGTATCAGAAGCCGTCTAAGAAAACAAAAACTCTCCAGTCGACAGAGTTCAAAAAATAGGGGGGAAACAATCGGGACAAAATAAAAAGTTGGAAGCGCTATGACATAAGCGGCTCTGGTCACGGGACCAACTGATTTGGGTAATCCAATGCTATTAAATATCTACACTACTCTGGGGAGAAATTAGACAGGGGGGTTTTGATGATGGAATGGCGTCTTTGCAAGAGGGCAGATGAGAGGGGGAGACGTTGAGAGGTTTAGGGGGCTTTTTTTTTTTTTTTTTAATGCTTCTTCCCCAGATTGGATACGAAGGAATGGCGCCATAGCTTGCGGAGAAAATCGCGCAATCCCCGCGTTCCGACTCCTCTTGATAATGAATGCCCCGGGTTCAGGTCCATTTTGGTTGAGCACGGCTCTGTGTAGATCCTGGTTCGTTGTTGTATAGATAAAGAAGTCAGAAGTTTTGGTCAAGCAAGGAGCGAGTGTCAGTAGCTTTAGGGAGGTTTTGCAATGTTTACTGAGTCTTTTATTACTGTAAGCAGCAGTAGATGGTGAACCTGGTAAGTAATATTGTGCCAAAATATTATGTCAAGGGTGGAGGGTTGTTTTTTTTATTTGCTATCAGAATCATCTGAACGTAGGACCCAGGAAAGTATGATTCCGGCAAATATGTTAGCGATATAGATTGAACACTTCTGCTTGTATTAGAGAGTATATTTGCGACGGCACTAGTTGGGTTATACTTGTTTGTCCACCTTGAAATGGAAAAGATGAAATAAATAATATAATATTCCGTAATAATTGCAAGATCGCCAAATTTTTGAACTCCTGTTGTTGCGGGGAAAGCGATACGTAGAAGAGATGATACAAAAAAAAAGGTAGTAAATGCAACTGAAGGTCAATTTGTCATCATTATAAAGTGGTCATGAAAGTAACTAGATACAAGATTTATAGAGCTAATCAAAAAAAAAAACACTGGATCAGCTCGCATACTCCCCAATGTAGCCGATAAGCATAAGCACAAAAGCAGATATAGAAAAGTACGGAGATAGCGTTGTTCCTGAGTTCGGAAGCAAACACTTGTTGCTGTCGTCGTCGTCGGCGGCGGGCTTCTCAACATGCTCGTAGGTCGAATCATCCAGCGAAGATGGCTCGTCTAATGGCTTCTGCGGGAAACCCGGCTCGGACGCCCGTAGAGCTCTAAACGCCCGATAAGCAACTGGACAAAGCAGAGCCGATGAGTAGAGCAAATAAGGATGTGGCTTGTTGATAAGATAAGATCCACACAACGAACCCAACGACGATAGCGACAAAATTAGCGAAGTGGTGGGATCAGCCGAAAGCACTTCATGGGTGGCTAAGGACCCCAAAAACACCGTGCCGATAACTTTAAGCATCAAGACGAAAGCTCACTCAAGTGGCGACTTACTTTTTTGTTTTGTGCAACTTTTTGTTTTTTTTTTCTTTTGGGAAAAGACCTCAGTCCCGATAGCCAAAAACGGAAGCGGGGGACCGGCATTCCCAGTTGTTCTCTCCGATTCCTGCAGGATCGTTGGGACACAACAATATAAAGGACCGGTCGCCCAGCCTGCACTTTTTTTTGAGTGTGGGAAAGCGAAGCACGCATCTGTCGATACATGGAGATCTAGTCAACACAACAACGGATTTTGAAAGGAAACAAGAGATAACGTCTGATAGGGGTTAAAAGGGAACTTGGTACTTCGTTTCGTTTTTTTTCTTCTTCTTTAGATTCTTTCCTTTCTTCCTTCTCCTTCTTTCTTTTCTCCGCATCCATCCATCTCTCGTCAAGGGGAGTTCTTGACAGTTGTTGTTGTTGGTGTTCACCTTTATTTCATATTTATTGTCTTTTTTTTTTTTTTTTTCTGCATACACGCGTGTGTCCTTCTAACGACTGTTGTTGCCACTGCTGAATTTTTACCCTTTGTGTTGCCATGACCATAGACCGATACGAATACGTGACGGATTTAAATAAAGGCTCCTATGGAGTGGTGTCTCTAGTCCGGGATACAAAGGAGGGCGGTCGTCTGGTTGCTTTGAAGTGTATCAGCTCTCCTGAGGAGGCCAAGCAAGAGGTGGTGAGTCATCAAGTCCTAGGCGCACACAAAAACATCGCTCGCCTTGTTGACCATTTCGAGGGCAATGGCAAGTACTACCTCGTGATGGAATACTGTGGCGGCGGTGATCTGTACGAGGCAATCCGTGGTGGTAGAGGCCCTTTGCAACAAGGCAGCATCAGAAAGTTTATGAACCAGTTGATTGACGCATTAGTCTATTCTCACACCAAAGGTGTCTATCACAGAGACATCAAGCCTGAGAATATCTTGATTGGCAACGATGGGTCAGTCAAATTGGCAGATTGGGGTCTTTCCACCATGAACAAAACTTGCTCCGAGTTTGGCGTGGGCAGCGAAA
The DNA here is from genome assembly GCA_030585065.1 of Blastobotrys persicus. Lineage (NCBI taxonomy): Eukaryota > Fungi > Ascomycota > Dipodascomycetes > Dipodascales > Trichomonascaceae > Blastobotrys > Blastobotrys persicus. The sequence goes on from JAJMBO010000132.1 coordinate 7,905, forward strand.
GATACATGGCCCCCGAGCTGTTTGATGAGGAAAATCTCGAAGAGTATGATGCCGAAAAAGCCGACATTTGGTCGGTGGGTATCTGCTTGTTGAACATTCTGTTTGGTAGAAACCCATTCACAACAGCGTCACAAAACGACAAGCTCTTTTTGGACTTTGCTTCAAACCGAGAGGCTCTGTTTGACATCTTCCCAACCTTGTCATTCGACACCTTTGCGGTCTTGCGCCACTGTCTCACCATCGACCCGGACAATCGTTCGCTACAGAAGATGAAGAATGAGTTGAACAATGTTGAATTCTGGACAACGGACGAAGAAGAAATCGATCTCGATGACGAGGAACTCGACAATGTTCCAGACATCATCACGGCAACCGTGAACAGACAGCCTTTGCGAACGCCTTCAGTATTGACTGCTGACGGCGACGACCCAATCATACAATATCAAAATCAACACCAGCACCAAGGACAGCAGAACAACAACAACAATTGGTTGAGAACTATGCAGTTCACACCACCTACTAGACAATTCCATGTTCCCCCTGAGATGAAGAATAAGCCTGGATACAAGAAATCTCATCTCAACTCGATGCATTCAGTCGATGAAGGTGATGACACTACGGAATTATCATCTTCCATCGATGGAGATGACGACGATGTTTTCCACATGGAAAACGACGACCTCAACGACTTAGCATGTTCCTTCTCCGCCCTCAATACCAACACTGCCGGTAACAGTAGTGATGATTCTTCTTCGATCGAGTCTGTTCCCTCGTTGGTTCAGTCGACCATTAGTTCGGAGAACAAACCATCGGTACCCACTGCTGCTACCAGCACTTCTGGCTTATCTGCCTCAATCCCTACGCCATTTACAAGTTTGCCAAAGAACAAAGATTTTCTTAAGTTTGGCAAATCTTGGAGTGATCTCGATGACTTGAACGATGACGCCGATGACGACTTATTTAATTACGACTTTTTGTTAAACCAGAAAAAGCCTGCATTCACTTCCTTGAGCAACAGGCTCGTTCCTCCTGGAGCCGGACCTACCAGGACCTGATCCCGCTCGTTTGCCTACTCGACAAAAGGAAATTTTCTTTTTTTTCTTTTATCTCCCCGACATGTTCCTAAATCAAGAGGGGAGAAATAAAAGAAAGAAGAAACAAAAAGAAACAAAAAAAATATAATAAAATATCCACAAAATCTAATAAAACAGAAAACAATATATAGGAACTCCTCCTATATCCATATATACTACTATTTCATACAAACGTTAAAGCATTGGGGAGTCAGTAAATCCCCGCAAAACAGACGGAGATCGGGCTGCGCCATTTCCGAGAGGCGTAGCAACTGTCGGTCTCGCCGATTATGTCCCCAACATATGGGGAGCAGGCTGGACTCTCTGTAATGGCGATATGACTAAATGGCTACGACCCCCCGCTCCTCTGTAGTTCTGAAGGGCACTGCTTACTTTGTCAAGTCTATTCGAGAAAATAGTTTTCTTCCGTAGATTATGTCAGCGATAGCTTGAAGCTTACGTAATATGATGCGTCAAAGGGTCAAGTAGTGAATTTAAAGACGAAGTCAACAGTGCTATGTTCTCTACATACGTAAGAGAAGCGGTATTGACTGACAGAAATTCAGTAATGACATTGTACACTTCATTTAAAATGATTCAGCTCAACCGAGGTCCGACCCGACCAAGGCTGTTGGGTCGGTGAACCGGGATACCCACGTTAGCATTTCACTGCAGTCTGCGATATGGAGTATCAAGAATTCGACCGTTTTGATTTTGAAGGCGACGAGCCATTCCAGGAAGGTCTGCGCAGCATATTACAGAACCATAGTATCCATGAACGTGACGTTGAGACGGTGAAATTGAATGCGCAAATCTTCTACTATAACAAGCAACATGGCACAAACTTAACCATGGAAGGTTACAGGGCATGGAAGAATGAGCCTGAAACGGAAGAGTCGAAAAAGCCCAAGTCATACAATGATATTGTCGAGTTGATTCTGTCTGGCGAACCAATCCCAGGCATCAAGGACATACCTGATACCACTTTGGGTGAACAGGCGTCGTCAGAAAGCAAAGCTGCCAAACGCAAAAAGCCCTGGGAGAAGTGAGCGCTTTCTGCATATTGCTCTAAGGTGCAAATGTGTCAGAGATACGTATGGTTTGCATAGTTAAATGACTGGTACTCTGTATTCTACCGAACGCAACAAGTAATAGCGCAGTTGGCTGGCTGTGGGTATACACTGATCTTGCGTTGCTATGCAAACCAACTAACTGAATGAAATGTCACGTGCCATGATGGTTGAGTTCTAAACTAATAATACAGTCTATACAGTTTATTTAATGCAATAGTCTCATCACTGCCTCGAAAGAGGCTAATGCTGCCGCGTTACAAGGAAAAGACCGGACAATGCTAGGGCCGAAGCCTCTGAAGAAGCCCCTCCATCCAGAATCAGTGTACAACTTTTTCGCATGGTACCACCAAGAATGCCGCTTGCTCAGATCAGAGGTCATTATTTGCTGTTTGACAATGTCGGACGGATATGCAGTAAGCCAGAAAATGGTGGCGCCCAATCCACCTGCCCAGAAGTTGACCATGGCAGTGGGCATGGATGGAACGTTCCTTTCGAAGTACTTTGTGAAGATGTCGTATGAACCCCACCAGAAGAGAAAGTTGGTTCGAAAGAGCATTGTCGACAGAAGACCGCGATACAACCCGCGTGTAATGCCATAATCGCTGATCAATTTGTGGGCGCAATTGATTGGTCCACTATACACCTTACTGGCGGCGTCGTACTGAATCTGCAGTCGTGCCTTGACATGCTCGACTGGTGATGCTATAAAGCTGACAGTCCATCCAGCAAACACGCCGCTTATACATTTGCCCACAAATGGCAGTTCTCTTTCGTGGGGCCAGACATTTTCCTTTAGAAAGCGTCGATAATTGTGCAAAGATCCAAGCATGACCGAATCCATGACCATCCATCCTATTAATGGTGGAGTGGCTCCTTTATAGAATCCTCGTATGCCCTCTTTTCTAATAGTTTGTCTAATGCAGTCCATGGGTCCTGCGAACTGTGCCGACGTCTGGAGCCTCACTTTGACCGTGTCAAAGGGGTGGCCAACTGCCAGCTTTGTGATTCCCGAAAATACTCCAGCCACAAAGCCAGCATAGCGAGGAGCTGGTCCTTTTTCAACTTCAACTCCCCCTTCGCGTGACATTTGTCGACCAATTGACTAATTTCGGGCTCGTAAATATCCATCCGGGTTAGCCCGGGTTTCCGATACCGGCCCGAAGGTTGACATTTCGCCGACTCCGCTTTACATCGATCCTGTACTGAAGGAATGAAGAGGAATTCCATAGGTGTCAGTAGAGCGATAAGATAATGGTTTAAGTGTCTTGTTTCATGATGTCGGTTAAAAAAAAAAAAAAATTAGTTCCGACCAAATCATATGCATGCGGTAAATAGGGGCCGTATATACGCTCTGAGGAATATCTGTGTACGTCGTTAAGCAGAAAGGGTCAGGCAAAATTCTTCAATGAACAGAGCTAAGAAGGCAAATCGAGACTACTACTGTATTTTATTCTTACTACCTCTTATTTTATCTTCCTTTTGACCAACACCCTGCGCCAGATCCCTTGTCCTGTAGATTGGACAGGGGTCGACTGCGCTATCCAATCGCGACAATGTTTGGGGCACAGGGAGTGCAGGTGTCTGATCTCAGACTCATCTTGATTTCAAGAAGGACGTTGCTGCGGTCAATCCCATTTTCAAAGATAAGATCGAGGAGTTTGACTGTTTTGGCATGCTGGGGTGGAATCAGGGACCCATGGACGCAAGACCCATTGGACACGGTATCAAAGAAATGGACACGCCGAGTAAGACCCAACCCAATCTCCAGCTTGTACAGAAGACTGTTAGGCTATCACGGTTGTCGACGATGTCACTCGCTGTGCCAAGGATGTTGTCGATAGGGGATATAGGAAGACTCTGCGCTTGAGGAGGCCACACGGGAGAAGGGGGTGCCACCCAAAGCTGTCGTCCGCGAGACTCAGTCTGAGGAGGCGACTTAGAAGAGGAAGAGTTGGAATGATTCTTAATTGCGCGATTTCTTAGACTTTCTACTCCGACCTTGAGAACGGCAAGCCGAAATAGTGTGCGTAGTCCGATGACATCGAGGATAGAAGTAATAATTCTGATCCGGTAGTAGATTGAAAAACTCCTTTACCTCTCTAATGGTAGTCAAAGGGGTTAATCGTAAGTAGTATGAACCTTATGATTTAGATTCCTAGGTAACCCAACGCTTCTCGGACAATCCGAGCAATCTCCTGGATAGGGAGCTGCGTGGGGATGAGTAATAATAATAATAATAATAATAATAATCAATCGTGGGGATGAGTTCTGATATAAAACCGAAGAGACGACGATTGGACACGAAGCACAGTCACCCGTTGGGAACTGGAATCTTTTCAATATGCCGAAAGTTCTGAAATAGACCCGTACCTGAGCTCTCCTGCTTGATGTTATTCACTTATATTTAATAATTATGTATATGTACTCAGGAGTAAATTGATTATTATATCATTATAGGGAACTGGAATCACTATCGAACTGTTCTTTGAATCTGGTCATCATCTGAAATAGACCAATATCCGAGCTCTCCTGCTTGATGTTATTCACTTATTTTTATCAATTATGTGTATGTACTCAGGAGTAAATTGATTATTATTATTATTATTATTATTATTATTATGAATTTACTCCTGAGTACATATCCTTATAATTAACAGAATGATAAATGAATAACATCAAGCAGGTGAGCTCAAATACAGGTCTATTCCAGATCAGACGTTCAATCGTTGGGTTGGTTGATGCCTCCGGTCACGTCTAAGGCATATGCCGTTTGTACAACAACGTTAAAGAGCAAAAAAACGGCTTCATCCTGGAAACTAGATGCTGTTATACCCCCCCCCTTAAACTCCTAAATTCTCAAAATCCGTAAAAGAGTAGCTAAAACACTTCGGAGATAAACGGAGTTAAGAATTGGTACGCCGTAACTACAGGCTAAAACTTTTTCATCACGTGAATCGGCCGTGTGGTCTAGTAGTATGATACTCGCTTTGGGCGAGGACCAAGAAGACTTGGTTCAAGTATGCGAGTGGTCCAGGGTTCAATTCCCTGCTCGGCCCCTTTTTTTCATTAGCATTCTTTTTTTTTTACTTTATCCATCGCACTGCAACCCAAGATAAGCCATTACTTTTTGCTCTTTTACTCATTTTATGCCTACATCAACAGACATACGCATTGGATTGCCTATTTAAGTGGCTTTGGTACTTAAGTACCAGACGGGTATGAAAAATGTCAAGTTAAAGAAAGCCGATTAGCGTAATACATTCATGTTTTAAAGTTACACCTCTAAATGTTCATTCTGAGACTGGGAATTGCCTTCATGATGATTTGTGACGGCTTTATTTTCTAATGAGGGGGCTCTTCCGCCGTCTGTTTCCTTGATCTCACGCAAGGATGGTTGTTCAGGAATAAACGATGCAGTTTTCCAAGCGGGGATTTTCTTTTCCCAGATTTGGTTGATTTCTTCGAGAGATTTGCCTTTAGTTTCTGGAAACAGAAAGAAGACGTGAATAAACATGACCACACAGAAGACGCCGAAAATGATATATGTCTTCCACGTAATATTCTTGAAAGCCACTGGAGTGAACATGGCAATTGCAAAATTAAAAATCCAGTTAGAGGCAGCAGCCAGGCCATTGGCGGTGGCCCTCTGTCTCAAGGGGAAAATTTCAGAGCAGTATAGCCACATTGTAGGGCCCCAGGTCGGCGCATACGAGGCGACAAAAAGATATGAACAAGCGATGACAGCATTTGATGCCTTCTTTTCAGACTTTGGAATCTTAATCCGAATCTCATCATTTCCATCCACTGAAGGAACGGAATAACCGTAGGTAGCCAAAAGGCCGGCAATGGCAAACAGAAAAATCATCATAAGGACAGCACCAGTAAGTAGAATTGGGCGTCGTCCAACTTTATCGAGAAAGAGTAATGCAGGAATGGTCATAACAACGTTTATGACATATTGAATAGATGATGATACTAAGGTTGCATCACCTTCAAACCCTGCCATGGTGAAGATGTAAACAATATAGTACATGAGGATGTTCATGCCGCAAAGCTGTTGATAAATCTGTCCCCAAATTCCAACACTGGTTCGAAGAAGAGAATCCTTTTTAAAGAGATCAGTTATCCTGACCTCGGCGGCCTCCCTTTCTATTCTGACGGTTTCCTTAATCTCCTCAACTTCTACCAACACCTGTGGATGGTTCACATCGCCACCACCTTGAACATGAGAAATTGTCTCGATAGCTTCTTCCCACCTGTCCTTTGAAGCCAACCAACGAGGTGATTCGGGCAAGATCAAAGTACCACAGAGCAGAATAAACCCAGGTACCATTTGAATACCCCATGCAAGCCTAAAAGAAGCTGTGGAGTCGATAAACGAGCATCCATAGCCAATATAAAACATTATCATGATCCCCCACGTCACTGCCCATTGGAAGAGCCCTCCCAAACGACCACGAATACTCTTGGGGGAGATTTCGGAAATATAAACAGGAACTTGTGAGGACGCAAAACCAATAGCCACACCAGCAATAATTCTACCGGCTATCAGTTGCCCAATGTTTTGCGACGAGCACTGAATCGCTGCCCCAATCATCCAGATGATAGATGCAAGTTGAATAACTCGCTTTCGCCCGAGTTTGTCGGACAGAAATCCCGCAACCAAACAACCAAGAAACGAGCCTCCTGGCATGGAAGCAGTTATGCCTCCCTGTGTAAGAGAGTCTGGGTTATTGAAGTACTCCTTGTAGGGAGGTTGGTTTATAAACGAAGACACGGAGGAAATGTCAAAGCCGAAAAGCATGCCTCCAATTGTGGCTATAAATGCCGTAACGTATGGATTATACACCCGGAATGCCATGATTCTAGCCGACTTTACCACAATCCAATAAGAACAACACTTACAGGGATCTAAGCTTTTATAGTCACTTCTGTGAAGACGTTTGCCCCACCTTCCGTTTCCGATTACCCCGCGTAAATGATTCGCGTTGAAAACCGGAGAAATTCAAATTTATCCGCGTTTTTTCCGAGACCAAAATACCCCCTGCATGTCAGCACTTGCCTCAAAATTCACTACCCGTCAACTAACGGCGGCAGCTTTTTCCATTTTTACGGCTTTCCCTGGATAATTTTGGCGGTCTTCGTATTTGCTCGCGGGGATCCCGGAGATATCAAACGGAACGGAAGCCTAACACATGCGTCCGACTCCAACAATAGGCGACCACTTACCTCATAGCGTAACTGTATGACTTCACCGTGCGTGAAAAACTGGAACCGTGGGATGTAGATTCACTGCCCCCTCCGCTGGAACCTCAGCTATTTGCTCGAATGGGGACCTGCAACTGATAGGATGGTTTTTGCGAATGGTCACAAAATTACAAGATATATATGTAGATGTCATAGAGACTGCCCACGTCTGCATTGTACAAGTGACGTTATAGCTGGTGTCAACACACTTCTTTCGAAGCCGATCCCGCAATCTCTCAAGCCGATCATCGGTCCTAAAGCTGCATTGATCAATGAAGCTGTGTCCTAGACTTGCTGGGTTTGTCTTGCGGATTCCAACCCGACCCAAGATAACGTTCGTCTGCCGACTGTACCGGCTCTGGAAGGAAGGCCTATCGAGGGTTTTGGATCGAACGGTGAGCAGATTCCTCAACCAGCTGCATATTCTACACTAGGGTAAGTTAGATAACAATGAACATGTAATTAAGATTCTTACGATCATCGCAAGAAAATAAATGGACTTTTGTATGGCTGCTGGAGATAGCTGGAGGTCAACAGCTCATGGGAGAATCGGGAGACCGAAGATTTTTTGGTGATGTTCACAAAGCTGATTAGTCGGGGTTGGGACTAGCGAATTTTTCGGGCATGAAAGTACTGGTAGCCGCCGAGGATACAGGAAACGCAAAAAGTAAGGCTTTATATAGAGATGAGGGGAGAGAAGCTAATTGTGATGATTTAGTTGTTACCTTTCCTGCTGGGACGGACACATCGAAGCAGGATGCGCCGCAGCCGTCTGGGATTGAAGACTATGCTGCTGAGGGCCGAAGCAAAAGCATCGAGAAAGCCATATTAATTGAGCAAGGAAAGAAGATGATTGCATGTCGGAAAGGGGGTGCTGTAGAATTGTATAAACTGGAAGGATCAAAATGTGAAAAGATCAACTCGTGGTCGAGGGGGAAGGATTCTGTGGTTGGCCTCGCTTACGAGGATGGAAATATAATCATATGCAGCACTACTGCAATTATAACTCGGATAAATGTGGATAATGGAGAGATTGCTGAAATTGAAATTGATAGGGGCGATAAGGAATTATCATGCTTTGTCCAGAGCCCATTTGATCGAAATACGTTTGCCATTGGCGGGAAAGAATGGGATGTAGAACTAGTGAAGCTATGCTTTGATAACAAAAAGGCCGAAAAGTCTTTTAAAGGAAAGAATGTTAAAAATGATAGGTTGAACATGGCGGTTCCCATATGGATCACGAACGTGCACTTCTTGTCAACCACTAGGTTCATCACAACCACGGGATATGGCCAAATACGATACTATGATATTACAAAAGGTCGACGACCCACGAATGATATTAAGGTCTCTGAGCGAAGTATACGCCCACTGGTTTCCGGATCGCCTGATATGATTGTGTTTGCCGATAACCATTCTAACGTTAACCAATTTTCCCTTAAACAAATGAAGCTAGGGGGGAAATACCATGGGTTCACTGGCGCAGCTCAGGCTCTGGACTCAACTGCCACACTCTTGGCTGCAGCAGGTCTGGATCGCTATCTCCGAGTTTTCAATCTAGCAACCAGAGAGCAAGTCGCTAAAATCTTCATAGGAACTCATGTCGTAGACTTGTGCATATTAGATGATACAGATGAGGTGGATAAGCGTAAAAAGGAGGATATCGAGGATGACGATGAAATGTGGAAACAGCTAAACCAAAAGGCTAAACGAGTTAAGAAATAGAATCAATTGGTTTTTTTTTTTTTTGTCTTGATAATCTCGTAGAATGTATTTCTGTAGCCCTGAAGCTGGATTTTTACTCTATTAAATAAAATCGCGGACGCCCCGGGCAGTCTTTGTGCACCAGGTCTCCAGATGTATATATCTATAAAATAAATGTTCTCCAAATGTATTTCTTCCGTTCCCGAAAACTGAACAATTGTTGAAAGGAAGGGCCCATTAACAACTATTCAAGTTGTAGTCTAGATCAAAGTAATTCTATTGACCGAATTTCCTTGCATGAGCCGCTTTTCTATTATGATTCCCGCGTTTCGCCTTATTCTGCTCTTTTCTTCTGCGGTCACGAGAAGTTTTGTTCGGGTTATTAGTAGTAGGACGCGAGTTCTGTTCATTTGCCGACGACATGGCTTCCTCCTCTTCAGGCTGCTGTTCTTCTGTTTCTGTGTTGCTTTCGGGGAAATTGCCTCGGAACATGTACTTTTCCTCCAAATGAGCCTTTCGTCGGGGGCTCTTTTCCAGCATTCTGGCCCAGCCCTCAATCTGCTCATCGGACCAGCCTGTGCGTTTTTTCATCTCTGCACGTTGCTTCGACTTTCGACTTTCTTTTTTGAATGCATCTGGAGATGATCGATTATATAGCTCCCATAGATATTTCTCAACTTTATCCAGCATCACAGACGATGCCGGTTTTTCCTCTTGGTGCACTTCAGCGTCATCATATGTATCATCATGTTCGTCCTCATCAGCCTGATATATGAGCCGTAGAGTTGTCTCCAGATTTGATTGAGATGCCTTTTCCAGCTTTTTTGGCTGTGGCTTTTTACCATACAGAATATTTGAAGCTGGTGCTGCCGTCGCTCCCTGAGGCTTGACCGAATCCTTCTGTTTTGCTGCTTTGTCCTCTGTAACTGCAGCTTCTGGATTTTCCAGCAAATACATTGTGACATGTTCAACAGATGCATGGCTCCTCAGCAGACGAGCAGCCTTCTGCCAACTGATTTGAGGAAACAAGTCTCGAATTTGCGAAATTTGATCCGAAGGGCTCTGCAGGCTCAGTTGTGAAACCTGTTTTGCTTTCAAAGAAGATTCATTGGCCATGCTCGCTAACTGTGCGTTCCAGTCTTGTGTGATCCATTGACTCGATATTCTCCCGTCGCTGAGCAAGACAGCCAATGGCTCCGAAATATCAACTCCGTCAGAGACCAAATGGAGTGCAACCCTGCACAGCTTTTTAATGGCCACGCTGAACCCTGGCAAACCGGCTACAGCTTCACATACTGACCTGACATTCTGTGATCCATAGAGTGTGATAAAATCCCAAATCAGCTCGGGGGACCAGTTCTCAAGCATATGCTGTTGCCTGATCAAGTGAAACACCACACCTCGCAGCTCCTTTTCTGTACTAGTCAATTCCTCTAAAGCCAAGTTGGCCCTCGCACATTCACGAATATATCCGCTCACAAACTCTTCGTCCGGCGAATGCTTCAAGAAGAGTATCCAAAGCTCAACCGCCTTTGTCCAAACTTCGCTTGGCAATCCCTTTCGAACATCTACACTAGGATACGCTGCAGCCTCCATTGAAAACTTCAAGCATTCGTAGGGCGGATATATTCACTCTGATATATACGCAAGCTGCTATTTCCCACTCTCCAATGACACTACATGACTAAACTTGCGCGTACCACGCGCATCACCGAGGTCAGATTGCCATTCTCGGTTTTTTCTGGCCAAAACTAGCTCAATTATCGTTTGCAACGTTCTCTAGAGTGACAAGGATAAGAAAAAAGGATACTATGATTTGGCAGATGAGCAGGCAAGGCCCAGAATACTGTAGAATACGTAGTAGACAAGCAAGAGTGATCAAGATCTTTGAACCAGCCCTGTGCTGTAAAATACCCGCACTTGCAATAAAAATGCACCGTGACGTAGTTCCAATTAATAAGGAATATATTCTAGAATCAAGCTTCTCACTCAGGGACGTTGGTCTGTGCTCAGGCAAGAGATTGAATTCAAGGGCGTTTGGATATTTTGCGGATATGCAAGTTTTGTCTCAGATGAGCCGTAAAACGGGAAAACGGGCTGTTTTAGACCAAACAAAGGGAAACCATGTTCTGGTATATAATATAATGATTGCCCGATCTGGGTGGCCCATACATTTTATACACAATACATCACCATGGCTGGAGAGAAGAAGCATAAGGTCTTGTTTTGCCACAGTCCGCTGGAGGAGGTGCCTGAATACGTAGAGTTTGCTAAGGACTTTGAGATCCTTGTGAGTAGCAGCCATCAAAGGGTTCATTGTGTGAGCTTGTTCTAATCGGCCACGTAGGTGTACATTATTTCGACCAAGGAGCAGCTTATCAAGGACCTGAAGGAAAAGTACAATGACATCAGTGCTATCTATGGAAGATACTATATCTTTGGAGAAATGGGCGGCATGCGAGGAGATCTCATTGACGCCCTTCCCGACACGCTGAAGGTCATCACGGTCACCACTGTGGGGTATGATCAGTTTGACCTGGTTGCGCTCAAGAAGCGTGGGATTGTTGTTTGCAATTGTCCAGGCAATGCATCCGTTTCTGTTGCGGAGATTGCCCTTTACTTGACCCTCAGCTGCTTCCGATTTACCACTGTGCATGAAAAGCTTTTCCGACAGACTGAGAACTCGGAATTGTGTCGACAAGCTATCACCACCCTCGACACAAAGACTGGACGGGTCCTCATTGACCCGGCTGATGCTCCAAGCGCCTTTGCCGACGGTGAGCGCGTGGGCAAAAAGTTTGCACACTCTCCATTGGGCTTCCGAGCAGGAATTGCCGGCTTTGGCGGAATTGGTATTGAAATTGGCCGAAGACTGAGCGCCCTCGGTATGGAGATCCACTACTTTGACAAGTACAAGTTGCAGGCTGAACGCGAAGCCAGCCTTGGCTTTAAGGTCACTTACCACGAAACTTTTGCATCTCTGCTCGGCCAAAGTGACGTCTTGGTTCTTGCCCTGCCGCTCCTTGAGGATACGAAAGAAATCGTCAATAAAAAGTCTATCGAGATGCTTCCAGACGAGGCTAGAATCGTCAATGTTGGACGCGGAGGCTTGATCAACCACCAACACTTGATCGAGGCCCTTGAGAATGGCAAGCTTTCTTCAGCAGGTCTTGATGTCCACCCTAATGAGCCTTACGTTGATAAGAAGCTCGTTGAGCGTGATGACATTACGCTCTTGCCCCACTTGGGTGGTGGTACTGTCGAAGTGGTCAGACAAGCCGCAGTGAAGAGCATCAACAACATTCGCGATGTCCTCTACGGCAGCGGAAAGGGCATCACCCCTGTGAACTAAGATGTATTACTAGTTAATCCTGTTTTGACCGTCACGGAGAAATTTAAAATACAGTAGTAGAATAAATTACGATTCTTCAATTACTTCCTCGCCACGTTCTTCAGCTGAAACAACTGCCATACACTGGAACTCGGAAGAATAGGACGACTTCCAGAACCGCACTTTGCCATCGTCTCCAGACGAGGCAAGGACGGTGCCAGTTAGGTTCCAGCTGACCCTCCACACTTCGCCATGATGGTCGTCAAACTGTGACAGCAGCTCAACATTGAGCTCAGGTATGTTCAGGTTGTTTCCCTGGGCAGCGAATCCTTGGTTGGCGGGTTCTTCGTTCGATTGAGAGACCCTGAATATCCTCACATAACCGTCCTTGCAAGCAGTAGCAATAAGTTGATAACCTCGCCCCATTGAAGGCGCCCAAGCAACGTCTCTGATGAGCCCCTTGTGCTCAGGTAGCTGTGCAGCCCGGACAAACTTGCCCATTGAATCTTTTTGATAGATAAACGCGTCATCCAGAACACACACCGCAATGGACTCCTTGAAGAACAGCGAAGGGCACCAGGACAAGGCAAAGCACGACTGTAGGGATTCCTTTGGTGGTGTTGACAGCATAGTGATCTCCACCAAAGCCGTCCAGTAGTTCATGGAGTTGGGATCCAGTGCTTCGTGAATTCTAAACACACCATCAGATCCGATTGAGGCTAGTTTTAGGCCCAAGTGAGAGGGTGCAAATTCTAGATCGTACAGAGGCCCTTTGAAGTCAGAAATAACGTGTCTTCTCTTCCAACGTTTACCACTGTTAATGGGCTCCCGAGGATCTTCCTCGAAAATTCGCACCGAGCAGTCGTGAGAGCAGCTGGCCAAGACTTGTCCGAACTCTGGACTGGCCCATGTCACCTTCACGACTGCAGAATCGTGCGCCTTCCACATATCATTAGACTCCCACTCATTGTTCTCAGTCTTATCAAACACCTTGATGTGCTGATCAGAGGAGCATGTCGCCAACCGTTTGCCGTAGAAATCTACCACACAAGAGTATTAGTTAAAACAGAATGTACCGAAGTGCCCCTAGACTGCTTACCGTAGGCTATATCGTGGACCAGATCCTCGTGCCCGGCTAGAAATGGCTTCATGTTGAGGTTAGTGTAGAAATCGGCCGCCCGGCACAACACAGAAAAAGCCCTTGAAGGTTGGACTAATGAGCACGCAAAATGAATTCTGTCGGGGAATTTTCATTACTTCGTTGCAATTGGGGCATTGGCAGGTGGAAATCCGTGTTCTGAAAGTATCAGCCCAGAGAGAGCCATGCTGAGTACAGTTTCTTTCGATTTTTAGCTCTCACAACACTCAGGGTGCGTAATAACACAAATTCTTTGACGTATCCCTATTTATATATTCAGTATCCAACTGAAAAAGACCAAATACAATTGTGCCCGAGGGACTTGGGCTTTGCGTAGGCTCGTGCGAAGTTATATACCCCTTTTTCTAAATACATGTCCCAATTAGGCACGGACACATCACCACGTAGACTATGATAAGATGACGTCTGTTGAGAAATACCAGGGAGTGGTGTTGAGCGGGTTGGGAATTGGCCTGATTCTGTTTCCTGAGGGCCATCCTATTCTTGCCTCAGCAGGGTTCGCACTCATCGGGTTTGTGGTGTCGTACCAGTTGATCATTGCACTCGGGCCGTCATTTATCAAGGTCGGGCTTAAGGGTAAAGACCTGTCGAAAACGGATAAACCGGTGCTACCAGAGTCAATGGGGGCTGTGAGCTCGATTGTGTACTTGTTTTGCATGCTCTTCTTTATTCCGTTCATGTTTTACAAGTATCTCGTCACGACCACCTCAGGAAGCGGCAATAGGGACGAGGGATTTGAACAGGTCAACTTTGGCCGTAAATTGCAGCTATTTCCGCATAACAAGTTGGCTGAATATCTCTCTGCCCTGCTGTCATTACAGTCTATGCTGATGTTGGGTGTGGCTGATGACTTGTTTGATATTCGGTGGAGGAACAAGTTCTTTTTGCCGGCAATTGCAGCCATTCCATTGTTAGTTGTTTACTATGTGGATTTCGGCGTCACCCAGGTCATGCTGCCTCCATTCCTAAGAATGGGCGCGACAATTGATCTGGGCGTCTTCTATTACGGGTACATGGCGGCAGTGGCCATTTTCTGTCCGAATTCCATCAACATTTACGCGGGGATCAACGGACTGGAGGTCGGCCAATCGCTGGTCGTTGGAATCCTGATTTTGCTAAATGACATTCTCTACCTCGTCATTCCTAACCATCCAGCAATGGAATCGCATCTCTTTAGCGCGTTCTTTCTCATTCCCTTTCTCGGCGTAACCTGTGCCTTGTTGTACCACAACTGGTGGCCTGCGTCTGTGTTTGTCGGGGATACGTACTGCTATTTTGCGGGAATGGTCTATGCGGTGGTAGGCATTGTGGGACATTTTTCCAAAACCCTACTACTCTTTTTCATTCCCCAGATTTTCAACTTTGTGTACAGTGCTCCTCAGATTTTCAAGCTTGTCGACTGCCCGCGTCATCGGTTACCGCGTTTCAACCAGGCCACTGGCAAGCTTGAACCGTCGCGAGCCCAATTGAAAAATCCCAAGAGGGTTGTAGTCATTGTACTACAGGTGATGCAAAAGTTACGACTAATTGAGCTGTGGTGGCCGGAAGACCCAAAGAAGGCCGGTTATACGCTAGAAATTTCCAACATGACCTTGATCAACCTCACCCTCGTCCTTCTGGGGCCAATGCGAGAGGACAGACTCGCAAAGGTGCTCCTAATTGTCCAGATGGCCGTGGGCCTGCTAGCTATTGTCCTACGACACTCCCTGGCCATAATTGTGTTTGGTAGAGATAACCTCTAACCTATTCACCTTAATGTTCAAGATAGAGATGGCAAAAGAAAAAGAGAGAAAAAAGGAAATCTGTTGCTAATAATATAATATTAATTGGACTGGAGAGACTCCCAGTACTTTTTGCGTTCGTCAATTATGCCGTCGGCGAGCTCACATACCTGAGGGGTGTGTATTTGGCTTCGGACAGACATAAAATCACCCAGATCCTTTTTACCTTCGTATCGTCGCTCCTCCTCTAAGGTCTGGACCATGAGCTCGAATTTGTCGACGTCCTTAACAAACCTGGCCTCCGGGGTGCTGACGGCCTCGTACTCATTCCACAAAGTCATTATTTCCTCGGCCGCAGAAGAATTGAAGGGCTCCAAAATGCTACAAAGATACTTCATCGACAGGAGCTCGCGTCTATGCTTCTCTTGTTTAGAAACCGGGTCGTCCGGTGTAATGTCGCCGACCAGACTTTCGGCCATGTCGTGGACTAATGCCATCTTTACACATCGTCCCGTGTCCAAGGAAGTGTCAGTAGCACACATGGAGATGATGCCCATACGATACATGTGGTCGGCAATGCTCTCTGCGTTTTCAACGCCGAAATGAAGCCATCCAGTGCGTTTTGTCGTCTTCAATCGTTTGAGAATGTGCAGAAAGTAATAAAAATTTCCCTTGCTACTGCTCCCCACTAGCTCCTGCTCCAGGTCCTTGGGGATGCACTGTTCCACAGTCCATTCTTCCTGGCTCACACCAGCCGGTCCAACCATGTCTGTTTACCGAGGCCGTCCAAAAATTTATAGATGTACAACGGTTGTTTACGTTACTCTTTTCTCACAGCTTGCGAGCCGCATGCGCCGCACCCATTTTTACTGTCCAAACTGCAGACCACGAACCTGGTGCGCCGTAGAAACCAGGACAAAACGACTACGAGATAACAACAAATGTGGTGAACAATACAATTACATTATACTATTGTTGGCGATACGTCTTAGGCAATGAGTTGAACGGCACCACCAGCTTCCTTGATCTTCTTCTCGGCCAGGGCGGAAACGAATCTAGCTCTGACGATGAAAGGAACCGAAGGAAGCTTGCCCTTACCAAGGACCTTAGAGTAACCAGCAGCGAGGGTGTCGATGACTGGGGCGTTGTCGGAAGAAGCGCTCTTCATGTACTTTTCACGGCTCTCCTCTGGAATAAGAGTCCACAGCTTGTCCAAGTTGATGATTGGGTTCCATTGGTGGTTTCTCTGGAGATGGAAGGTTCTCATACCGACCTTACCGAAGTAACCTGGGTGGAACTTGTCAAGGTTGGTTCTGTGGTGGTGCTGACCACCGGCCATACCTCGACCACCGGGGTGCTTTCTGTGCTTGCCAATACGACCGTGACCGGCTGGTTTTCTATGTTAGCAACTCCATCTCTCCTCCTAAACTCGTTGTGTAATCTACTCACCAGAAACGTGTCCTCTAAGCTTTCTAGTCTTGGTGGCTCTGGTAGGCATCCTTGATGTTGTCGATTGTCGAACTCTTTCGTTGAACTATCAAATCTTACGTGCGTCGGGACTTTTCACCCCCAAACCTTGCGTGTCCTGCCTTCGTCCCGCGTATGTCTCAGCACGCAAAAGCAGTCACAAAATATCTCCAGCGGTGGGTGACCATCTTTGGTTGTGCGGCTTTGTTGGGTCGGGGGGTCAGCATCTCCCTCTCACCGTGACTGTCTGTACGTAGACAGGCTCCTGTTCGTTCGGTGTGTATGGCGGACGATGCAAACAGGGTGCGGGCCGGTTTGCTCTGGCTTGCGTCTGGAGACACGGTCAGCCCTGGTTGTATGTACGGACAGAGACAGAAACCGAGGATGCATCCATGAACGGACGGCGGCGGGACACGCACGTGCCAGGGTGTAGAAGATAAGCTCGGGGCGGGTCGGGGGGCCGACTATCAATAAGACCCGTACATATAGAGTCAGCGGGTGGTGTGTGGGTTGGGAGGTCCCCGGATTCCGGTTAACCACGTCAAATTTTTACACATTCCTTACCCATATTGCCGCCGGTTTGCACAAAGCGTTTCGTACTCTATCTCTAACGTTATCTTGGTCCAGAGGGGTTGGAGCTGATATTTATTTACACTGATATTGCCGGTAGTCCACATGTCGTCGTACTCTGCTAGTGCTGCTAACCGTCGCGGGTCCATCGTGCCACCGCTGTCCGGGGTGGATGGGCCTGTGCAGGCTGTGCCGGACAAGTGTGATGTGCTTATCTGTGGAACAGGGCTTGCCGAGAGCATATTGTCGGCAGCTCTTGCCTGGCAGGGGTCCAACGTTATCCACGTGGATGGGAATGGCCATTACGGGGATTCCAATGCCGTGCTCAACGTTGACCAGCTCAGGCGATGGGTTGACCGGGTGAACACGTCCAGCGAGCGTACGTTTTCCAAGGCCATGCTATATATGCCGCGGCCGTTGGAGTCGAAGCGCTATCTGATTGATCTGAGCCCGAAGCTCATGTTTGCCCAGTCGGACCTGCTAGAGCTGCTGATCAAGAGCCGGGTGTCCAACTATCTGGAGTTCAAGGCTCTCAGCTCGTTCCATACGTACGAAAACGACAGTTTCGAGAAGGTGGCCGGGTCCAAGGAGGACATTTTCACCGACCAGACCTTGACCCTAGCCACTAAGCGGCTGCTCATGAAGTTTATGAAGTTTGTACTGGTCTGGGACTCCCATCCAGAGGTCTGGCAGCCGTACAAGGATCGTCCGGCCGAAGAGTTCTTGACCGAAGCGTTCAAGTTGCCTGTCCCCCAGGTAACTGAGCTAATTTACTCGGTGGGGCTGGTTCCGAGCCAAAACACCCTCACACCCCTGGCGCTATCGCGGATTAAGCGCTACTTGACGTCGCTGGATGTCTATGGCACTTTCCCAACCCTGTACTCGGTCTACGGCTCTGCAGGCGAGATTTCCCAGGGCTTCTGTCGTTCCGCCGCTGTCGGTGGCGCCACTTATAAGTTGTCCGCACAGATTGCCTCCTTCGACGACGCAACCGGCATTGCCACCTTCACAGATGGCTCACGTGCGCAGGTTTCCGAAAAGGTGGTGCTGTCCCCAACAAACAACCCTTATAAGGCTCAGGTCAACTTAGACGACAACCATCAGCAGGTCGTCCGCATGGTCGCCATCGTAGAGAAGGACTGCAAGGAGTGGTTTGCCGATGGCGAGTCTGCGGCTGTGGTTGTTTTCCCCCCAGGCGCCCTCTCAACCAACAACACTAAGGCTGTCCAGGCAATCATCATGGGATCTGGCGCCGGCCAGTGCCCGGACGGCCAGGCCATCTGGTACCTGTCGACAACAGAGCCGGGGTCCAAGGGTCGCACCGAAGTAGAAGAGGCCCTCCAGAAGCTGGAGAAGACAATTCTTCGTGAGTCCACCGAAGACTTTGAAATCGACGGCGTCACCGAGTCTGACGTGACTTATCGAAGCGACGGCATGCCCGTGCTCTCGTCTGTCAAGCTGGGCCAGAGCATGCAGAACTTTGTGCCAAAGGAAAAGCTTCAGTACCTCCTGAAACTGTGCTACACACAGATGGTTGCGACTCCCGAGACCAGGTCCCACGACGAACACACAAAGATAATTTATTCACATAGACCGTCAGCCGAAATCTCTTATGATGGCATGGTGTCTCATGCCCGCAAGCTCTACGAGGCAATTGTGGGCTCCGACGACGACTTTTTCGACATTGATTTCGAAGATAATGACGACGACGCGCCTAACTCCGAAGACGAACCAATGAAGGATGATGGTCATCATGTAGGCGATATCGGCGATGACATGGAACTGTAATTATATAATTCAACTTAACGAACCTAACTGCTATTGTCCTTTTTATTTGTTTCTTTACTCTCTGTCTTCTTTTTTTTCCGACACAGGCACGTGACTCGCCGTCGGCCCGCCGTGACGCGTCCCCCTCGTGTAAATTAGACCTCATCCAAAAGAGATATACCGCCACGGAGCGAATGACGGGGGACGAAATCGAGGCCAAATGTCGTAGATACAAGGGGGAGCTGAAGAGGTGGGAGAAGTGGTTTCTGAAGGAGCATGGCCGGATGCCCGGAAAGGACGATGTTGCCCAGGACAAGAAGGTGCGTGAAAAGTACCGAAAATACTATCACTATAGGAACTTAATTAAAGCCGGTGTGGACGATCAACGGACTACGGCAGAGGGCGAATTGGTTCAAACGCCAATGAAAAGCCAGAGGCAAGAAACTGTAGTAGGAGAAGAGAGAGAGGCGGGAGATCAAGAAGAAAGCGAGATCGATTCCACGCCACTGGTTGATAGATATGTGGAAGTGGGACCCACTCCACAGTTGAATGGCCGAGTACTAGGGCTGTTTGAATCATCAGAAACCCCTATTAAATCCACACCCTCCAAAAAGGCCCCTTCGCCTGTAATTCTAACCACGCCTTCTAAGACAGAAGATTCATCAACCAAAACGCACATTGATCCGGAAATTACCGCAACTCCAAGTTACCTCGAAAAGCACACAGCCTTTGACCACTTGGGAATGTCGCCGATGGGCCCACAGAAGATCAGGAAGCGGCTGTCCAGTTTAATTGCCGAATCGAAAAAGTTACGGGAAGAGTTTGTTCCCGATGAGGCGCTCGAAGCAATGGTCTCCGACGACGACGAAGCAGGCGAGGATAACCCGTTCTTAGACCCAGATGACGCTGGCCAGCTGCGGAAGAAGAAGGCAACTCAAAAACGAACCACCCGTCGCTACAAGCTGAAGCCTGTTCCAACTGCTGAAGAGATGGCAGACGGAGACTACGTCGAAAGGCACGCCAAAAAGTCCAAACCGCAGGAAAACTATCAGCGTCTAAAGTTACGAAACACGGGATTTAGGGCGAAACCGTCGAGATTCCGCCGGCGCTAGGTTTTGCAAGGTGTTTTATGGCAGTTTCTTCCTTTTATCACGCCCAGTCTAAGACCTTTTCTCACACGAACAGCTCAGATTTTCACATTCGGAAACTGTGCACTTTCCCCTAGTGCCTTCAGAGCACAGTGGGGCTGGTTGCCCGTTAACACCTAACGCCCTTTCCTGTGATGATCACAATGTATATACTAACGGTGAAATGAATATAATGTAGTTCTCAAGATGATATTAAGTAGTCATTTTCTATGGAAATTTGTCTAACGGGATAATAGGAGCTCGAGCATACCTTCTATTTTTCGAGCCTCTTTAGCCTTGGACACCTCCTGCGCAATGCGCTTCTGCAGCTCATTAACCAGACTTTCAAGAATGGGCGATTTGTCAATTATGTTGCCATACAGATCCACCAAGCAACCGACCCAATCTGCGACGACTGGGATACATCTTGTGTCCTGTACCGCCTTAACTGCCCATTTAAGTAGCGGTTCTAAAGAATCCTCATCTCTTCCAGCAAGAGAAACTGACACTTTGCCTCTCCGTTTGAGCTCCTGCAGAACAGTCACTGTTTGTTCAGGCGACATTCCATGAGAAAATGCTGAATCGAGCGCATCGCCCCATCTAAATGCATTCATGTGTTTTTCATAAGTTCGAAGCTTTTTGGTCTGCTTCGGCTTTTCGTCTATTACTCGATGTTCCATCTCTCCATGATATTCTGCTCCACGGATCATTCTTGCGAAGTTCCCGTATTTCTGCTGCTTCACGCCTTGTGGCTTCTTGGGTTCAGTCTTTCTGGTTCTGATAGAAAAGAGGCCAGAAGTCAAACCGGTGACAAAGTGCTTATGATCTGGAGAGACACCCGTGCTCAAAACGCTTCCGCCAAACTTCCAGCCAAACTTTACGTCCCACGTTGGTGAAGACGAATCAAAAACTTTAACATGACCATCCAAAGACCCGGCCAAAACACCTCGTTCGTATCCATTGGCCAAACAGGTAACTGTCTTTTGAAAGTTTTTCAATTCCTTGATCATTCTACCAGCAGAAAGATCCCATATCTTTACACTTGGTCCGCCAGCTGATAACAATGTGGTAGAATTTAGAGCCATAACACTCTCCACAGGGTCATTGTGGTGCAACACGGTTGCTGGTCCGTCTTGACTTGGCGCACGAGGATCATATATTCTAACAACGCCGTCATAACAACCAGTGGAAATCAAGTTGGATGATGGTATAAAGGTTCCAGTTCGGATGTAATCAGTATGATCAGAAAATGTCGCAACAGGATTGGGGGAGGTAATGTCCCATAGTCGAGCCACTCGATCGTCTGATGCAGTTAGTAATGAAGTTAGTGAAGATGGATGGAACTTGGTAACATGAGTAGCATGCTTTGTAGGTTGTAAAGTGACCAAGACTGCTCTGCTGTTTGCATCAAAAGCCTGGATCAATCCGGTAGCATCACCGGCAACAATCAGTTTACCGTCAGAGCGGAATTCGCCACAATAAACGGTGTCTTTAAACCTTGAAAAGGTCTTTGAAACCTGCCGGGTCTTTGCCGAAAAGATCTGAACTCTGGTACTCGATGTGACGGCAAAATCATGTGGGCTCTGTGGATTAAAATGAATATGGTTCACCGCATTGTTCTCCTTCACCAAAACTGGATTCTTAAATCCTCTCCAATATCGCTGCTCCGGTGTAGTTTTTGACGGTAATGTAGGGTTTCTTTTTGGTTGAATTCGTGTAGCAGGTGCTGACATTCTGATTAGTGTCGAATTGTTCCTATCTAAAGAACGAAATTTTTCAAGCCTCCACCGCCGCACGAAATTTTAAATTGTTGGAAACTCCCACCGGACCGACCCACTGCTATGTCTCAATGAGCAACTGGCCATTAATTGTGAAGGGGTTCATAGGAAATACTTTTTGTATTAAATGAGTTGGAGTTACGAAATAAATAAATTAAATACACATGTTACCTCAGCTTGGTTCTCTAAGTGGATTGAACGACTTTTACCAAAGTCTACCGTCACATATTGGTGAATATCGTTAGTCAGTTGCTCTTGCTCTTATAAGTTAGAAGTGGACGGCCGGCGAAGGACAAATGTTTGAGAAAATATAACCTCGACTTTCACTCCATATTCAACTCTTATCCAAGAGCTTCTGGGCCTCCTTTGCGGCATCTGCCTGGGTTTGGGACTTGTACCCTTCAATTTCTGCCACTTGCAAGTCTGTAGATTCTACCACCCGTTTTGAGAACACATCAACATACGAATCACGTCCAGACTTGCCCAATTGGCTCGAAAGAGGGGTCTGTTTAACAGATTGGTTGATCGATTGGATCTTGGTCATCATCTCAGTTACCTGCGACGCGAGGAAAAGAATCGACTCGTTCATTGGTGAAATATCCTTCAGTGCCTGTTTGATCGATGGGTTTTCGGGAGACGCAATAAAATTCAACGAATCTTTGTATCCCTGAAGAATAGTTAATAATTTAGCACACCGTCGCGATTGTGTTTGTAGTAAGAAATTCAAATGTTTCTCGCCATATATTTCTCGGCGCAATTCGACAATCCTTTTTTCCAACTCGTCTCCCTCACTAGACTCGACCCCAAAATCCACGCCTCGGTGATGCGCTAGCCGGATCCAGCCTTCGGAAATAAGCTCTGGCGGTATAACAAGCAGATTTCGCAACACATAAATCTCAAACTTGTCAAAACATTTATCTACAACCGATTCTAGAAGCGTCTCTAGCTTGGCCGTACCCATCTCAATTTCATCCTCGGCAATGCTCGAGTCCTCCCCATATCTCTCGGTCAGAAACGTCTCCATGGCCGCGGTGCATTTGTACAGGATATCATTTACAGCGTTAATAATGTCGTCAATCAGCGCTATAGGCGCATAGCCAAGGTGCTCTGTCAGAACAGCAGTGCTCTTCACAAAATCCGTCATGACGCGTAATTCAGCTCTATCCTTAAGAACTGTCGCGTCTTATCGTCTGCATCCCGGTCGGGCCCCCGACGGCTCCCTCCAGTCTCCAGCCCCGACGGTCCTTCTTTCCATCTTTCGGACAACAGATATAGGAAATGAGTCCGTTAGATCGATATGTACGCTAAAATGGCTAGCCATTGCCGCGGCAGGTTATGTTGGTAAAACGTAGAGAACTAACCAACCACGCCCCTGAATTTGCGGCTTAAGTCAACTACATGCGGCTCGGGTTGAGTTCCGTTAAACTCCGTATTAGGGCTAAGCCCTAATGACCCAACCCACTCACTCGTACAACAACTAAAATATTCTGCAGGCGGATTTGATTTTTTCATCCAAGGACGGAGCAGCTCTATATTTCCTGTCGAAGAAGTCCAACGCTAAAACCAAAAAAAAACTAAAAATGGTATGTTCTTTGTTTGTTTTTAAAAAGAAGCATGAACAGTAACTAATTGTCTGTGTAGTCTGACAACGAAGAAGTTCCACAACAAGTCGAGGAGGTTGAAGTCGCTGCTGAAACCGCTGCCCCAGGAGGACAAATGTCCATCGAGGATGCCCTCCGTGGTGTCTTGAGAAAGGCCCTCATCCACGACGGTCTTGCTCGTGGTCTCAGAGAGGCTTCTAAGGCTCTTTCTTCCCGTGAGGCTCACCTCTGTGTCCTCGTCGACACCGTCACCGAGGAGTCCTACCTTCGACTTGTCGAGGCCCTCTGCAAGGAGCCAGAAGAGCACATTCCCCTTGTCAAGCTCTCCGATGCTAAGAAGCTCGGTGAATGGGCTGGTCTTTGCCAGCTCGATCGTGAGGGTAACGCCAGAAAGGTCGTTGGCTGCTCTTGCGTCGTTGTCAAGGACTGGGGTGAGGACTCTGAGGAGAGAAATGTTCTCCTCAACTACCTTGCTTCCCAGTAATTTTAGAACCTACATGTATTCTTTAATGTAAATTCATGTTTCTAGCCTTTTTGTTGTTGACTAGCTGTAGTCTCCGCTGTCGCTTGATGTAGATGTGCTGCTGACTTGCCAGTGCTTTCGACTGAATAAAGAATAGACTAATACAGGTGCTTGTTTGTATATACATTACACAGTTAATCGGATTCGTTTCCATCGCTGTCGCTGTCACCATATTCTACTTTTCCGTCATCATCGTTTGCAACTGACGCGTTGTCTGTCTTTTCGTCAAAACTTTCGGATGACGACTCGTCGTTTTCAAACTTGACATGCTTCTTGGGAGCCGCCGTGCCTTGGTTAGTATTGTGATGATGTGGGTTTAGTTTAGTGAGATCTTCGCGAACCTCGCCAGGCTTTAGCAGAGAACCTTGAACTGACACAATGCGGGCGGAAACATTCAGCGACTTGACAGTGAATCTGACCTTGCCGTCGATGCGACTGCCTGTCTCATCGATCCAATGGCCCAATGACCGTGGTCCGCCTTGTTCGTTGCTCTTGTCGTTAGTATTATCCTCCTGGTCCTGGTCAATGTTTTCGTCATCAGCTTGGTTGGGAACGAACATCCACCCTTTTGGAATTGAGTCTTTTTTGATGGTCACATTAAATGTGTCGTGAACCAGAAGACCAATATGAGATGGAGATTGCAGGTTGATCCATCCTTCCAGGACATCACCTGGCATCGGCTTCCATACTAATAGATCTACTGAAACCCACATATATGCAAATGGACTATCATACATTATTCTGGCCATAACCGGTCTGTCCTCGCTATTATCCTTCTTCTCGTCCTGACCACATAGCTTCAGGTTATAATGCGCCAACACCACACCCTCGGCCTGGGGGAAATATGACATTAGCAGTGGATCCAGATGCTGCTGTTTGATGCCCTGCAATGGTTCATGTGTGTATACTGGGGCGAGAGAAACGTACAAGTGGGTGGTGACCTTATGAAAGCACTCTGACAGGTCATTCTCGTCCCTGGGATTCGTCGAAGTAACAGTTACCATACCGCCTGTGCTTTGTTTCCGACGCTTCAGCTGTACTCCATTCTCTTCGACAGCACTCTTCCGTTTCTTGTTCTTTATATCCGCCATTCTCTCTGTCTATGCTTTTCAAACTTCCCTTGGGACATTTCGAAAGGATGAAGAAAAAAAAAAAAAAAAAAAAAAAAAAAAAAAA
>JAJMBO010000133.1:0-33062 GCA_030585065.1 Blastobotrys persicus
CTCGTACTACACGAAAGAAAGAACAAAAACGAGAAAAAAAAAAAAAAAAAAAAAAAAAATTCCCTGTCTCGTGCATGCATGCGCAGGTCCCCCGCGCTGAGCCAACACCGCGCTGTTATCAGATAAGAGGAGGAGCAGTGGCAACATAGAAGAAGTTTGATAGAGACGGAAGGAAGAATGACGCACAAAACAACCCCATATGCTGCCTACGCCTTTGAAGCTCTGGCTGCACACATTGGTGGTCGCAAAAGCTTGAACCTGGGCACTTTCCAGAAACTGCTGCCGGGGGCAGCGAGCATCGCTGGTTCGTCACATCCTTTGTTCGTGACATGGAACACGGTGTTGAAGAACGGCGACACTTCGCTGAGAGGATGCATTGGAACTTTTGAGCCATTAGACTTGGATACAGGAATCAAGCAGTATTCGCTGACGGCAGCATTAGAAGATCCTAGATTCAAACCGATTCGTGCAAGTGAGCTAGAGAAATTAGAATGTGGGGTCACGATTCTCTATGATTTCGAGGCCGTATCTGACCCTATGGAGTGGGAAGTAGGCACTCATGGAGTTAAAGCAGCTTTTCGATATCGAAATCGTCGGCTCACAGCTACTTTCCTCCCCGACGTGGCCTTAGAGCAGGAGTGGGACAAAGAGACCACGCTGGTGCATCTGGCGCAGAAGGCTGGCATTGAGGATTGCTTTGCGTACGACGACATCAAGGATAGCGTCCAGGTGACTAGGTATAAAGGCGACAAGTCCAAGATCACGTACGCTGAGTATAAAGCCCTTGTGGCCAAAGCACTGTAGGGAATACAATGGTTGAGTGATTTGTAAGTCTTAGGATAGGGGTATGTTCTTTTGCCTTTCGTCCTTGTAAGTCTATAACGTGCGATTAGGCTATATAATAAATAGTTTAGAATTCGGGTATGTTCTTAGCAGCTTCGTAGGGCCTTCGTCCTTTGTAAGTCTATATAATGAATAGTTTAGAATAGGGGTATGTTCTTAGCAGCTTCGTAGGCCTTTCGTCCTTGTAAGTCTATATAATAAATAGTTAGAACTCGGGTATGTTCTTAGTAGCTTCGTAGGCCATTCGTCCTTGTAAGTCTATAACGTGCGATTAGGGCTATAATAAATAGTTTAGAATTCGGGTATGTGCTTAGCAGCCTCGTAGGCCTTTCGTCCTTGTAAGTCTATAACGTGCGATTAGGCAATATAATAAATAGTTTTGAATACGGGTATGTGCTTAGCAGCTTCGTAGGCCTTTCGTCCTTTGTAAGTCTATACCGTGCGATTAGGGCTATAATCATAGTTTAGAATTCGGGTATGTGCTTAGCAGCTTCGTAGGCCTTTCGTCCTTGTAAGTCTATAACGTGCGATTAGGCTATATAATAAATAGTTTAGAATACGGGTATGTTCTTCTTAGTAGCTTCGTAGGCCTTTCGTCCAAGCTTGTAGACCTTCTTTACATTGCCCTGGCCGTCCAGAATGGTCAAGTCAGCGTCGGAGCCTGGTTTCAGAGTGCCCTTTCTGTCCTGAACACCAATGCATCTGGCGGGGTTGCTAGTGACGCACTTTAGGGCCTCTGGAAGGGAGATTCCTGCCCAATCCACGAGGTTTCGCACAGAAATGTCCATTTCGACAGCGCTGCCGGCAATTGTGTCAGTGCCGTCGAGGAACAGCTTCAATCCCTCCTTTCGAATCATTTGGGTGGACCAAGGGTAGGTGCCAGACGGAAGGCCCATTGGAGCCATGGCGTCGGTGACGAGCACACAGCCCTCGGGGAACGAATGGTATGCAATCTTTACACAGCTTGGATGGACGTGGATGCCGTCGACGATCATGCCGTAATAAGGACGGTCAAAGACCTTTTTGGACGAATCGAACGCAGCCAGCTGGCTTCTTGGACGCCGTTTTGGCTGGGGGTCTTCAGACAGATCGTGATCATTGGCACCCAACAGGCCAAAGAGACCCGACTCTCTGTGGTGGGGCTGCTTCATGGCATTGTACACATGGGTGATCATGGTGGCTCCGTTTCTGACGGCCTGGCATCCGCCGGAATAGGTCAGCACCGAGTGTCCTAATGAGACGGTGACCCCCATTTTAGCGAGGTCGGGGATGGACTCCATCACCCCGTCCTGCTCGGCGGCCACGGTCACAATTCGGGCCTTCTTGAGGTTGTCTTCGCCGTAGACGTCCTTGAAGGTTTCGATTTTTTGTGGCGCCGTCATGATGGCGTCTTTGGGATGACAGCCGGGCTTCTGCGGACTGAGGAACGGGCCCTCCAAGTGGACGCCGAGGTTCTCGGCCCCATTGGCACTTCGGGCTGGCTCCAGGTTGGGCAGGACCTTGTGGTAGACGTGCTTGAAGGTGGACGGAAGCGTCGGACAGAAGGACGTGACGCCGGTCTTGACGAGACGCTTGCAGACATCCTGGAACCCGGCCTTGAAGGCTTGGACAGAGCCATCGCCATACTTGTCGTCCGAGAAGTCGAAACCAAAAGCGCCGTTGAGCTGAGCATCGATAAAGCCGGGCGAGAGCAGATCGCCATTGAGGTCCACTGTGGTGTACTCGTCCGGCCGGTTGTCGCTAGCGGGGGTGTCTATAATCAGGCCAGAATTGCAGTCCACCCACAGCTCAGCATCCGGCGTCAGCTTGCCATCGTCGCACAGGGTGGCATTGATGAACCGGACATAGCGGTGGTCCTGGGCATGGGTGAAGGCCGCCTCGGACGTGATGGAACAAGGCGACGACAGGCCGGAGTTCTGCAGCATTTCGTTCATTTCGTTGTCGCTGCCTTCAGACGAAGACAGCTGCGAAAGATCAATAGTGATGTCTCCGGGC
Source organism: Blastobotrys persicus (assembly GCA_030585065.1). Taxonomy (NCBI): domain Eukaryota; kingdom Fungi; phylum Ascomycota; class Dipodascomycetes; order Dipodascales; family Trichomonascaceae; genus Blastobotrys; species Blastobotrys persicus. The sequence continues at coordinate 2,839 of JAJMBO010000133.1, forward strand.
ATGGTTCGCGAGCGTGAGTATGAGCCAGAGGGAGCTGTTTATCAGTTCTTTATAAGCGATAACAGATCGGGGATTTCGCCGAACAAAAGAAATAATCCGTGGTGCAAGTGGGAGTTTCTCCGGACGAAAGTAATGGGAAGGGTATTAATAAAAAGGTCCAAGTCCCCGGTTATCCACTCTCAGGCACGCTACACGGCCGCTTATATATATACGTACAACAGAAAAAATTTCTGGAAAGATTGCCTGTCTAATATTACGTTGTATTTGCTCCTGCCAGAGCCTCCCGTTGCAACAGAGGCTCCGGGCCGAGCGGCCAAATGTTACATTCGTCCCAACGGCGCGCGCGCATATTAAAAACCGGCTGCAACTTTAAAATCTGGCACATCATCCCCAGGCTTCTAGAATTCGCTGGCCGTTCTATGGAGGCTGCCTGCAATTGACTTGCTTCGAGCTGGGCTTGGCTTGACTGTAGTCCGTAGTTGTGTCAATTTCCGGTTGCGAATGCTTCTACACGTGCGGTCGGGGGAAGCCCGACGTCGCCGATCGCCGCGGTGGGATGTCTCAGGCCGAAATGTCACCTCGTTCGAGGAAAAGTTGCGACCATTTCTAGGGGCCCGTCACTGCTCTGTATTCGGACAACGTGGGATGTCTCATCGTTCTGGCTGGCAAGTCGTAGTTCCAACAGTATCGTAGTATCGTCGCTTTACACTGCTCGGTAGCACGTCGCTGGGGCCACGGAAGTGCAATTGGAAGTAGCGCTTACAGCTGGAGCGGCACAGAGTTCTTCCCTTTGGTCCCTTTGGCTTGACAGACCCTCCAGCCATTCGCAGTTGTATTATAAAAGAAGGGGGGGTCCGGGGTCCGGGGCCGGGCGGCCGCGCCAAAGTAGTCGTGGTAACGTTGGGAGAAGAGCATGGGCAGCACAAGCACGTACATATGTAAGATGGACCTGGAGCTGGACTCGGAAGGATTGCCCACGATGGGGGGCGGTTCGAGGGCCATGCGGAATAGCATCGGACAGATGTTCCTGGTGGGATTTGCTGGCAACTCGGTGACGCCGCAAATGCGAGAGCTGATAGCCAAATACCACGTGGGGTCGGTGATTCTGTCGGTCAAGAATCTCAAGAACGCAGAGTCGACCCGGAATCTGATTCTGGAATTGCAGAAAATTGCGTACGATGCGGGCCACGAGCACCCGCTGATGATAGCCATCGACCAGGAGAACGGCATGTTGAACAACCTGCACGACGAGACGTATCTGTCGCAATTCCCCGGGCCCATGTCCATGGTGGCCACCAAGAGCACGGCTATGGCCAAGGAGGTTGCCGAGGCCACGGGCAAGGAGCTGAAGGCGCTGGGGATCAACTGGATGCTGGGGCCTGTGTTTGACGTTCTGACCAACTCCACCAACCGGCTGCTGGGAGTGCGGACCATGGGCGACGATCCCAAGGAGGTGACGCAGTTCGGCCTGGCCTTCATGGAGGGCTTCCGAGCGGCCGGGCTGAACACGTGTGGGAAGCACTTCCCCGGCTACGGCAACGCTACCGTGGACTCGATTCTGGGGCTGCCGGTGGTGCCCGAGTCCATTGAGCAGCTGGAGAGCGGGCCGCTGATCCCGTATCGCCAGGCGGTCAAGGCAAACATTGATGCCATCATGGTCGGCGGCTGCGCCATGCCCAAGATTTCGCTCAGCGAGATGCACGCCTGTTTGAGCGAGCGTGTGGTGAGGGATATTCTGCGAGAGGACATGCATTACGACGGCGTCATCCTCAGCGAGTGCTTGGAAATGGACGCCCTGTACGAGAACGTCGGGGTGCGGCAGGGGGCCGTCATGGCGGCCGTGGCCGGCTGCGATATCATCATGGTCTGCTCGTCGTATCGACTGCAGAAGGAGGCCATATCGGGAATCTTCGGTGCCGTCCAGAACGGCATCATCGAGGACGACGCCATCAACAAGGCGGCGGAAAGAGTCCGTCGCATGAAGAGACAGTACATGAACTGGCATGATGCCCTGAACCCCAAGCCGCTGTCGCTGCTCAAGGACCTGAAAAGGCAGCATCTGCAGCTGTCCAAGAAGTCGTACGAGCATTCCATCACCTTGGTCCGCGACCATGCCAAGTACATCCCGCTGACAAACTGCGTGGAGCCCGATGCAGACATCCTGCTGCTAACTCCCCTCGTCACCCCGATCATCTCCACCAAGCACAGCCCGGACCTGGACCACCTGCTGCTGGGCGAGACGGTGTTCCAAGAGTTCGGCAAATCGCTGGGCAGGCTGCACACGGGCAAGATCCTCCACGCGTCGTACACGGCCAACGGGCTCGTGAGTCTGCACGACGGCCTGATTGAGCGCGCAAAGGCCGTGATTGTGGTGACCACAGATGCCAACCGAAACATGTACCAAGTGGGCTTCACCAAGCACGTTTCTGTCATTTGCAACCAACACTCGAAGCCAGTCATCGTCCTGGCGGCGTCGTCGCCATACGACTTTGCGCTGGATCGCACCATCGGCACCTACGTGTGCAGCTATGAGTTTACTTTCGATGCATTAGACACAACCGCCAGAGTCCTGTTCGGGCTCCTGCCGGCCAAGGGCGAGTTCCCCGGCTCGGGCTTCTATCAGCGGAGCAGCAAGAACCAGCTCGGCGCCAACGGCCACGGCGCCACCAACCGCAGCAAGTGGCTGGTGGAAAAATGGAACCCCGACCGAGACCTGAAGCGGCTCAAAAGCCTGTGGGAAGCCTGCTTCCCCGATAGACGGCTACGCCAGGGCCTGGGGGCCTTTCTCATGCTCTGTCCGCAAACCAACACCCAGACCCACTTTGTGGTGCGCAACTCGAGCACAAACAATCTCTACGGCTTCTGCGCTACATGGATCTACGAAAACATCAGCGTTGGCTGCATCGCCATGCTGTTTGTGGACCCCAGTCGTCGCGGCATGTCCATCGGCCGCAGTCTTCACGATCGAGCCATCAAGCATTTGACCCAAGACAGCCGAGTCAAGCATCTGCAAATTGGCAGCGCCGTGCCTTCCTTCTTCCCCGGCATCCCCGTGGACCACGACACCACTCCCCTGCAGACCCTGCAATGGTTCAAGCAGGCGGGCTGGAACATCGACCTCAACGCTGCTCAACGCATCGTCAACAACGCGGATCCGTCCGAACGCGGGTACCACACGGACAAAAAGGGCAACGACATGTCCGTCCGTCTGTCCATGATCCTCACCGATCTCCAGTCCTGGCTGCCGTCCAAAAAGCTCATCTCCGAGCTGGAGATGATCGGCATCAAGTTTGACATCTGCCAGCCCCAAGACAGCCGCATGGACCAGGTCATGAACCTGATACAACGCTTCTACGTCCAGGAAGAGGGTCTATTGGAACTCTACGCCAGGGCCAAGGACTCTGCAAAGATCATTGTCGCCCTAGACCCGGTCAAGAAGGCCGTCGTCGGGTCCATCATCCTCTTCACCCGCAACAGCGAGTTTGCCAGCTACATGCCCTGGATTCTCGAGTTCGAGGACGCCCGTGTGGGTGGTCTCTGCGGGCTGGCCACCGACCCCATGTACAAAGATCTGACCAACATATTCACCCTCGGCCTCGTTGGCTGTGGCGTCCGCCAATTCAAGCTCCAAGGCTTCGAACGCTGCGTCATCGACGGTGTCAACCATCACCAGTCGGCCATCTACGCCGACAATGGCTTCCGATCCTGGCGCAAGTACATCCGTCTAACGAACCCGAAAATGTAATATATTAATTTATCCTTTTTTTTTTTTTTTTCTTTCTTTTCTCAAACCAACAGCAACCATCGACCGAGTCCATCGCTGAGAAACAAAACTGCGTCCCGTCACCACGCCGGGCCATGGTGTTAGGGCAACCCTGGCAGTCAGGCCCTCGGGCACGACCGCCGACGATGTAACGTTGTATCGCCTTAAATTTGTGTGGGATGGGATTTTTTAGTGAGGACACCGGAGTGAAGGCCGATGATTCAATGAGACTCTACAGAGTCGTGTAGGGTTTTTTCCATTATATATATTTAAACACCTGCATTCCCTTTCCCTCTTCCCCCACAAGAGCTCATCCATTACTCGATGTCTACTACTGCGCCGGTGCTTCTGCAGCCTACGGTGCAGGCGGCCAAGGGCCACAAGAACGCGACAGTCGGCGACCATCCAGACTTGGCCAAGCTGACAAAGTCGTGTGCGGTCGAGAGCCTGAACGAGATCATCGACGGACTGCGAAAGTCCATGCAAGCGAAGATGCAAGATGCGCACTCCCAGACCATGTTGGCGTCGTGTGTGACAAAGCTTCCGAGCGGCCAGGAGACCGGGACCTATCTTTCGGTGGATCTGGGCGGATCCACGGCTCGTGTTGCATTTGTCAAGCTACAAGGAGGAAACGTTCATGAGATTCCCTATCGGGCGTCGTATCCTGTAGAAAGGTCCACCAAAAACCTGAGCGGCAAGGGGTTCTTCCTCTGGCTCGCAGACAAGGTCAAGGTGGCGGTTGACCACGCCGTTGAGCAGGGCTGGATTGAACGCCATCATCCAGCCCTGATCACTGGGCTGTCGTGGTCGTTCCCCTTCAAGCAGAACGCCATTAACCGAGGGGCCATTCGCGCCATGGGCAAGGGCTATGGGGTCACGGACGAGATCATGGACTGGGACCTTGCAGAGTCGCTCGAATGGGCCACTCGAGAGCTGGGCATCCGGATTGCCGTCAAGGCGATTGTCAACGACACCACGGCTTCGCTGATTGCCCATGCCTATGACGATACCACCACCAAGATGTCGCTGATTCTCGGCACCGGCATCAACGCCTGCGGCAAGTACTCGCTGTCGTCGCTGTCGCCCGGCAAACTCGAGGGTCTGCAGTTGGAGGCCGACGCGACCTTCTGCCTGGTCAACACCGAGAGCTCCATGGTCGGCACAGGCATCATTCCAGAGACTTGTTGGGATGAGGAGATCGACCGATGCAATGAGCGTCCCGGCTACCAGCCGCTGGAACAGAAGGTTTCCGGCCGTTACATTGGCGAGCTCTCCCGGCTGATCATGCATGAGTTGGTGAAGAAGGGCCTGTTGTGCAACGGGGTCATGCCACAGGATATGGACGTCGCCTACGGGTTCAAGTCCTCAGTCATGTCCGACATGGAGGAGCATATCATCAACGGTCGACTAGACCTGGCCAGAGAAGTGTTTTTGAACGCAAACCCTCTACAAACCGAGCTTACAGACAATGACCTCAAGCTGATAACTTCGATCATTACTGCCGTCTCCACCCGCGCGGCTGCCTTGACTGCTGCAACTCTGGTGGCCCTCGCAACGCTATTGCCAGAGGATGCTGCTGAATGCACGATTGCATATGACGGAACCGTCATTGAAAAGTACCCCAACTTCCGTAGACGATGTCAGGATTACCTAGACGTCCTTGGTTTGCCTCGTGGCCGCAAGCTGTCGTTGAGGCCCTCGACCGAATCCTCCCTCCTGGGCCCGGCCATCGCGGCTGCCATGTATGCTCACAAAGACTAGACTTAACGAACAACTAATGCATTATTTAACTAGACTAATGTTTCTTTGGCCTTTCGGCACGTTGGGCTCGGAACTCCTTCTTCCGAGTCCCGAAACTTCACCGACGTCCAATGGCCCCCTCAGAAGGACAGAACAAGAGACCTCGAGTTTCTCGGGCATGCGAAAGCTGTCGGACCAAAAAGGTCAGGTGTGGTGGCGAAAAGCCCAGGTGTGTCCATTGCCAAACTGCCGGTTTAGAATGCGTGTATACCGAGAGCATTAGAAAAATCCGGGCTCGAAAGGCGGCATCTTCTGCTAGCGTTGAGGAATTGGATGTCCGGTTAGGTCGCTTAGAAGCGTTGCTGGAGTCCATCAACACTCGCTTAGACGGCTCGAGTAATGCCAGACCGGCCTCTGCCACTGCTAGTTCCCCCCAAAGTCAACTCGCGGGCGTTGAAGGAAGGAATGAGCCCTCTGGTCAACCGAATGACCTGTACAGCTTACAGGGTCTTTCCATGGGCCAAGCCAGTAGCTATGCTTCTACCGGCATTCTAAGTAATGCTTGTTTGAAGTGGATTGCTAATGTGACCGCAGACAAATCGTTGCCACACTTGTTGGACGAAGTTATCAACGAGATCAATGAAAACAACCTGTCTCGAGTACAAAACTACTTGTTGCAACAGTCAAGTAAGCCGGGATTGCCCTCCCGCGAATTGATGGACTACACGTGGAAGCTGTGTTCTGTGACTGGGGTTTGGGATTATGTGTTTTCCTTGGACAAGCTAAAGGCTGTGATGGAGGCGGTTTCTGGTAGTGGGAACCACCAAAATAGTTACGCAGATTGGCTATTACTCTATTCGGCGTGCACCGTGGCCTTGTTCATTGGGTCCAAGCATGCGTTTAACACAGGAGATGGTGGTGGCAAGTGGACAGATGAAGAGATTAGAAAGCTACAGACTACGTGTTGTTCTAGTGCTGTGTATTATTTAAACAGGAGCTTCTTGATCCCCCCGACGGTCACGACGCTTCGGGGGATCTTACTTCTAATTCTTGGATTGGGATGCATTAACTTTTACCCCAACAGTGCATTGGCTTCGCTGTGCGCAAGAATGGCCCTCGAACTTGGTCTACATCGGGAGGAAAACTATCAGGATAAGCAGGATGCACAGGACTTGCGGAGAATCTTTTGGGTCGTGTACGCTATGGATCGAGAAATTGCAATGCTAAACTGCCGTATGCCAGCTATCATGGACTTTGACATCTCGACCGACTACCCTGCGCCTTTAGACGTTCACAAAATGGTTGGCATTGATGGAGACCGGAAAAATGCAGAGTTAATGACAATTTATGGCGATATTTATGAGGCTCTCTATTCCGCCAAGGCTTCGAGGCTACAACCAATACAACTAGTAAAACACGTCTCTCGACTGGATGAGCGCTTGAGAGCTTGGAGGGATTCTGTAGAGCCCAAATATCGGCCTGGAGGGGATTTTACACACTCACGGCCCGCAAATGTAGATGCGGTTCCTTCAAGATCCTGGTATAATTATTGGGATGTCCTTCATTTGCATCTGTCATACTTTCATTTACTTTCCTTAGTTCATCAGGTCACTGCCTTTCGCCCAGACTATGTTAAGGACGCCGTAAGCAATGAACAATCCCGGACATACTCTCATTTGTATGCATCCCTGGATGAATGTGTGTCGTCGGCAAGGTCAACGGTTAAAACCCTTCAAATGACTGCCAAGTTCGATTCCCGCCTTCTCAGTACCACCCTGTTATACTGTGCTAGTGCATTCACTACTCTATTTCTAAAATGCCTAGCGCGGCCCAAAGAGCTATCAACCCTTCATGACCTAGAGCAAATGTCGGCCCTGCTGGAGTTATTTGAGCTTGACGCTCAGTCAAACTCCATCTATCAAGCGAACGATGACCCAGGTAGAAAAGCTGTGATCAAGTACTGGACCATGTTGTATAAAGCTGCAGAAACCCACGTTGAAAAGCACCAACCAATTGGGGGCCAGTCGGCTACGAGGCCACAAACGTACAGTCCAATTCTCTCTGGCGGCCAACCGTCCAGTCCAGGACTGCCATTTGACGACTTTTTCCAATTCTCCGAGTCCACGACTGCGCAGACCCTATATCAGCTACCGTCACAGCTATACTCCTGGGACTCGGAGCTCGCTGGCCTGATAGGCAATATTTAACGTTATTCCTTTGCGGCAGACTCATGGATGCAATTATCTAAATAAATATAAAGTTCGTTATTTTACGTTCACATCACCTAGGATTCTAGATGCGAGGATCCAGCTGAAGAAAATGAGGCACACACAGATGACTTTCTGAGTGGAAGAAAACCCCGATCTCTCGGCCACTGCGTCCTGGCCCTGTGGTTCTGCCTGAAGGGCAGGTTTTTTGTCAGTTGCAGTAGGAGACTGTTGCGTTGATTGTTGCTGTTGTAAGATGTGTTGCTTGTTTTCCTCCACCTTGTCGCCGAAATGTTCGAGGAATTGTGGGTTGCTGAGGTTCCAGCTATGGCTTTTTCTTGAATATTCACGTTTTTGGTCGTCACTGGTGGCAATTGACCCTGCGGTTGTTTCATCAGAAACCATGAAACTGAGCAGTCCAGTCAAAATCGTGCTGACGCTCCATGCTGGGTTCCATGTCTTGGGGTGGTAATCACTGATGGACAAACACAGCCGAGTGTTTGTCTTGAACCTGCCACTGGGCGTAATCATGCGGATCGCAGGTGGCTTGAATGGATAGTCGGACGGGAATACCAGCGTGCCGTGATACTGTCCGCCCTCGTATGGGGTGTCCGGTGGTCCGGTTATCAGATAGTGCCATTCTAAAATGTGGTTTTCATTTGGATGCGCCTCGATGAAGGGAGTTGGATTCTCCTGGATGTTTTTATATTCTCGCGTCAGCTATTGCCAAGTCGACAGTTAGTTTGGTTCTTTTTTTTTTTTTTTTTTTTTTTTTTTGCAATACATAGCGTTTGACTCCATTTGTCACTAGCCCAGCGATTTGATATGCTCTATGGCTCCAAGTCCAGGTCGTATCAGGGTTACCTAGAGACCTGCACACTGCTACAAAGCTAGATGTTTGGATACACCAATATGCTAGGGCTTTACGAGAGTCCAGTGGCAATGTAACCGGAAAACCTTCCACTTTGACCAGATTACCACGAGACACTTTGTCTTCGGACTGTAGGACAAATTTTAATCAATACCCTTCAGGTGTCCGCACTTACTCTTTTGTGAGCTGCCTTAGTCGCCATGATGACTCGTGTTAGTATTCTAAATACGTGGACAGTAAATTTTCTGTGATGGGCCAAAGTCCCAACGTCGGGAGAATCTTCCGGCTTCCGATAGGAGCTATGAACGCAGAGGACTTGGATGATTTACAATTGATTGGTTCTACACACACTTGAGTTGTATTGCGTGGTATATACTGGAGGACCGTGTCCATATATACAACCTCAGTAATACGTCCATTCCGTTCAAGATGGAGGAGCATATGGTGTTCCTTGCAAATCATTATCGAAGTTTTGTCCCAACATCGGGCCGATGCAATGATAAGACTCGTAAATAAAACAATAAACAAGACTCCAATGGGTATTTGTTTATCATGTCTACGGCCGCGGTCTGGGGATGAAGACTCGGAGCCGCCGTTGGTAAGATTGGTGTATTCTCAGTGTAGACGAAAGAGATCTAACAGCCAGGTAGCTGAATGAACAGACGCCGCTACTGGCCGACCAAACAGAAGAGTCCGCACCTACAAGTGCGACGGCGAATAGCAACCAGCAGTACGATCGGGTGAAGCGAGAGGAGATATTAAACGACATTGTTCGGTTTACTGGCGATAATCTGATTGATGTTAGCTCTGTCAGTCAGCCGGAAATTCGAACTATTGGCAAGAGCGCAAACGAATATAAGCGGCTGTTGGCCGAAATGAAGTATGCCGGTTCGACAGGGACGTCGCCTTCTTCGACGAATGCAAACGCCGCCAATTCAAAGACTTTGCTGCCAAAGGCGTCGGCCAACTCGATTCTCTCGGAATCCGAAAAACAATGGCTGAATACTCTGGCCGAGGGTGCTGCTAGGGCCATTAAAGACGAGCCCACGGTCCATCCGGTCGGAACTCTTGTACTCAACTTTCAAGACTAGAACTAGACATATTTATTCTAATACTACTGTGGATGATTTGGATGTGTTCCAATATACGGGCGAGCACCCAGTAAACGATGCGGCCTCATACAATTCTTCTGGATCTCAGTCCGTCTACTCCTTGTGGTGGATATATATTGGTTTATATATATATATGATCTCCCAACTGTATACACAGATAAGTATCAATACAAACACATGAACCACAAAACCTCCACACCGGCAGAAATCGACCAACCCCGCCCAAACACTCCCCAAACACCGTCCAAAACCACAAACACGACCAATTGAACTGTCCACTCGATCCAAACCCAGGCAAACCCAGGCCCTGTCGATCGGCCGTGGCAACGCGAATGCCCGGCGCGGGGCCGGTTGGGAGGAAAAGCAGTAGTACAAAGCCTCGGAAAAGATTCCCAACAGACGTGAATCCAATAGCGAGGGCGAAATGCAAAAACGAAAATCCAAGGGGTCGGCGGAGAAAGCTGATGGGAACAAGAAGGCGCGAACAAACGACCCGAATGTAAGCCTACGACTCGGACGCAGGATAATTAAGGCGGAACTAATCTAATTGTAGGAGTCTGTGTACACATTTGTGATGAAAGCTCTCAATGAGCACGAAGAAGAGTAAGTGGTTAATGACTTTCGGCCTACATTGAGGCTTCCTCGGAGCATGCCAGGATTTTGCTGGGATTTGGTGGTAAATGGGCCAAGTTGCAGCCTATTTTGACTATTTTGACGGGTGATGGTAGTATTTACTCAAACCAGCCAGAGTCCGCGTGCCGTGCAGCCTACAGTCCGTAGATACTAACAGCCGATTAGCGGACGGTTCATAGCAGGGCCGTTTTTGAAGCTGCCGCCAAAGAAGGTGTTTCCAGACTACTACAAGATGATCCAGGCTCCAATTTCGATCCACGAAATCACAGCAAAGATCAACAAGGGGATTTACGAGGACGTGGAGTCATTTGTCAATGACTTCCAGTTGATGAAAGACAATGCACAGGCGTACAACGAGAAGGGAAGCGAAATATATGACGACGCCGAGCGGGTGAAGGACTTGGTGGAGGAAAAGATTGAACAATGGAACGCCAAACACGGAGATGAAGAAAAAGAAAAGTACTTTGAGCGGGTGAAAAAAGCTCAAATTAATGTCATCGACGACTTGATCAATTATAAACAGCGGGGCCGCAAGTTGAGCGAGCTGTTTATGGATATTCCCTCAAAAACGGATTATCCAGATTATCATGTAATCATCTCACAGCCGATGGCGCTCAATGAGCTTCGAGCCGAAGTCGAGGACGACAAAGTCAAAGATTTTGATTCGTTCGCTGAACGGGCCCTGCTCATCTTCTCCAACGCTCGCTCATACAACGAGGAGGGCAGCCAGGTCTACCACGATGCGCTGGCCCTCGAGAAGCAGTTTAACCAAAGACTGGACAAGGCAAAGAAATCAATCAAAATGGAAAAGCCCGACGGATATGACGAATGGGCTGCTAAAGACACCGCCAACAGCACTAGCGTGGTAAAGCTGAAACTTAAGCAGGAAAGGCCCAGTACGCCACAAACAAAGGTCAAGCTAAACCTTAAGAAGCAACAAGACGACCAGCCCGACGACGAAGAGGACGACGAAGTAACTAGTGACCAGGGCATGGCGGAAGATCAAATGATGGCTGTCGATGCGGAAACCCCAGCGGCGCTAGCGAGCGATGTGAACATGAGTGAAGTGGACGAAGAAAAGAAGCCAAGGCATGTGGACGAAAACCGAACAAGAGCCGAGGGTAAGACTGACGCAGATGCCCTTATAAAGTCCGTCCGCATCACTTCCATGATCCCCACAGGTAAAACACCTCAAAAGCCGCTTCCTACCGGTACAGATCTTTTCCAAGCTATCATGCCAGCTTCTAAGACTCGAACTGTTCAATCATTCGCGTATCATCTTCCTAATTATCATTATACCGTTCACATCAACGTCACCCTCAACGAGTCGTTGAATAATCGCCATCATGAGCTTAGAGTTCAGCATAATTCAAGACCTCTGGATCCTTTTTCCACCAGCAATTCTGCTAACTGGGTTGATACCGGCACCATCAACACTGCTGTTAAACCGATTCAGAGTCGGTTTGAGATTCGACTTTCGCCTGGGCTCAACGAAGTAGAAGTGGTAGCCAATGCCGCTGCTGCAGCCCCAAGGGGTCTCCCGGCCCGCCATTCGGCGTCCCATCAATATACCAGTGAGGAGACTGAACGGTATACAATCTGGATTAATCTCGGTAGATAGATTGACTATTTATATTAATACATAATGGCGGTTAAGTATGATTCTGTCTCAGCAGCTGCACTTGGTGTACAACTAGCACATATTTTAACGTGTCCAGTATGTATTCCAGCCATTGTTTTTTTTTTTTTTTTTTTTTTTTTTTTTCAGTCAATAGTTTATTACTACATAATAATACGTACTGATACTAACGAGAAATACTGCTCCTTGGAGGAGCATTACGCTCAAGAAGAATTAATTTGTGATCTGAAAAAACTTATTGAACACTGTTAGTCGCACAAACAAGTACGGTCATACCCGCAAGGCAACACCTTCTCTCGTTCGATCGGACACAGTTAAGCTTGTGAGGGTCGCAATTAGTAGTGCTCTAGGAGACTAAACACGAACAGGCGATACTGTACTTAGTCGAACCGTTAGTCCCCTGGCAACCGTTCGTCTCCCAGGTTTTTCTATGCATAAAAACACTGTGCATGCATGCATCACGACGGAATATCAAAAAAAAAATATAAAAACAAAAAGAGGACGTCCAACCTGAGAAACTGAGCGTAGATCGGCTTCTAAACTGCCAAGTAGACGTTTCCAGCCGTCGACTAATCGCTCATCAAAGGTTGCAAGCTATGATTATGCGTTGCAGTTAATTGGTCACAAAGTGTGACTGGTGATGAGTAATCATTGGGTGGCGTCGAGTGGCGTACGCCACAACTGGCAATTATAAAAAGAACATCAAGCCTTGAAGTCTGAGCGTACATACAGTGGAAAGCTATTATAAGAAGAATATGCCGACGTTCCTCACACATGCGAACCAACCCCCTGGTGGAGTTGCCAAACACAGCAGGCGGGTGGATGGTGGTATGAACCAGTCGAGCCATGGACTGCGTTTTTCGAAGGCTGCCTTCGGCAGTGGGAGCTCGTTCACAGGCAAGCAATGCGAAAAGACCAGCAATCTCGCTCATATTTGGGACACGGAACTTGATAATGCGTGGATCCGTGCAAAGTGCGCCTCGCTTGGACCGACTATACAAGATCACAAGTTTATCTATGAACACGCCCGAGCACCAAAAGATGATCCGCGAGGGTATATGAGTAATGAGGCACTTTTGGAAGCAGCAAAGGAATATCTGTTGAACGAAAACCAGCGTAAAATGTCACATTATGAACGAGAACACGCTATGCTCGTGGTTCTAGAGTATTCAATGAAGCTGAAGAAAGAAGACCGTTTGGACGCACGGTTTATGGAATTGATGGAGGGTATATTTGTCAAGTGCAAGTCGGGGCTGGAAGCTGTGGTGTCATCGACATTGCTGCTGGTCGCACTCTTGTCCCGATCCGGACGACATTCTGAACGAGACCTTGTTTGTGGAAAAGCTAATGATTTCTGTGACAAGGTTCTAAAAGCGGTTGTTGAAAAATCATTTGATGCTGAAGCAAAGTCGAGGTTGATTGACATTTTCGGAATTCTACTACTTTTGCAAGTGACTGAAGGCAGCACCGACGGCACACAGAGTATTCATACACTGTTCAGCCTTTCGAATAAACTAGATAACCCAGAACTTGCCAGCAAATGCCTATTGGCAATGGGGCTAGTTATTTCCGCGATTTCTGAACCAAATGAACTGATTGAACACCTCATGCCACAGTTGGTCGAGCTTGTGGAAAGCTCGTCCAGTTCGATTGTTTCTGCAGCGGCAAAGACTATTGCCGTATGCTTCCAAGTCTATGACTACGATGAGTTTCAGGTGAATCAGATACCAACCGACTTCAGTGCACTTTTAACCGGCATCAACACTGCCATTGCGCGTTCCCGGCGTAGACAACAAGAGAATCTGCTTGAGGATGTGAAAAAGACTGTCATTGGCCAGTCTTCGCTGTCTTGTCGAAACAAGCTGAGCCACTCTGACATTGAGCTGAACCATTTGAAAAACACTTCCATGTCGCACATCGACTCGTGGCCGACTCTGGTATTTATCGACACGTTGAAAGCGGTGTTGGGCCCCAATACCCCTGGGTACTTGGAGAACAACTGGCTAGTGCAGACTGTGTACATCCGGTCTCTTCGTCTTGTGCCGTGCGACTACGAGGAAGCAAAGTATTCCGATTCTCCGTCTCCGCTGAGCCGTAGAAGACGGGAAATTGCCAGGACAAGGAGAACTCGGCAGGACCGTCAATTAAAGCACCAATTGGTTATGTAGTCGGATTATAGCAATTGATTTTTTTTTTTTTTTTTGATTTTTGATTTATTAAACACAAATCAAAAGCCCCAGACGTCACGTGCGGGCGATAATCACGTGCGGACGATAATGGCGGAGATTGGGACAGGGCGATAAAGCAACGGTGGCCACGATAATTTGTTTGAGTATTGGACATGAGATGAAGACGAATTCAGTAAAGTTGCTTGCAGGGAACTCGCATCCGGAGCTGGCCCAGCTGGTGGCGACCCGATTGAACATGGAACTGAGCAAGCTGACGGTTGGGCAATACGCCAACCAGGAGACTGCTGTCACTATCGGCGAGTCCGTACGGGATGAAGATGTCTATGTGCTTCAAACTGGCCATGGCCAGAATATCAATGACTACCTGATGGAGCTTTTAATTATTATACATGCATGCAAGACTGCGTCTGCCCGAAGCATCACTGCTGTGATCCCCAACTTCCCCTACGCCCGCCAGGACAAGAAGGACAAGTCTCGAGCACCCATCACAGCCCGGTTGATGGCCAACATGCTGCAAACCGCGGGCTGCGACCACATCATCACCATGGATCTGCATGCCAGCCAGATCCAGGGCTTCTTTGATATCCCTGTGGACAATTTGTACGCCGAGCCCACGATACTCAAATATCTCCACACCAAGATGATGACTGCAGAGTACGGCAATGCTGTGATTGTGTCGCCTGACGCCGGCGGAGCCAAAAGGGCTGCTGCCGTTGCCGACCGACTGGACCTGCCCTTTGCCCTGATCCACAAAGAAAGGCAGCAGGCGAACAATGTGTCGCGCATGATTCTGGTCGGAGACGTGAGGCGCAAAGTGGCAATCATAATCGATGACATGGCTGACACTTGCGGCACCCTGTCCAAGGCTGCAGACATGCTTGTGTCCCATGGGGCTCGTTCCGTGGTGGCCATAGTCACACACGGCATTCTCTCTGGAAACGGCATCCAAACCATCAACGACTCCAAGGTGTCCAAGCTGGTGTGCACCAACACAGTCCCTCTGCCCAGCACCGATCTTTGTAGCAAGCTCGAGCGCCTGGATATTAGCCCGACCTTGGCCGAAGCAATCCGACGGCTGCACAACGGCGAATCCGTTTCGTACCTGTTTCGAAACGCCCCGCTGGAGTAAGTAACTGTCTACGTTTTCTACGCATGCACAAGAATAACATATTATCAGCGCAGGGCTTGTTTATATCGTGTGGGGTGCCCAGCCACAGAAGAGGTTACTCATCCGCCGTATTATTGCGGGGGATCTGCGACATGTCTAAGCTCCATATTTTGTCGCATACATGAATGTAGCCTATATGCTTCAACGGCCGACCACAGCAACCCCCTCCAGCCTGAAATCTGAGTTCCGACACAACCTCCGTTGTGCTCTATCCAAAGACCTCTCCTATGCCCGGACAAGCTTATCGGCTGGTCGGAAGCCGACGATCGGAGTCCGGGCCACCGACAGAGCGACCGGGCTGTTCACAATAGCAGTCGGGGTTAGGGTTGGCCGCCTTGTTCCCGCCTTTTGGCATGAAGAAAATTTTTCCAGTGTCTCAGATCTCGGAAAAACAAGAGTGTGATCTGCGACACATGATTTCCCCTTGGCCGTCATAGCGTGTTTACTCGGTCCCAACGGCCAACGACACCACCACATTGGCCGACGGCCCGGAGCAAGCGCCTGTATTTATTGCGGGGGACATTCGCCGACAAACAGGCTGTTACTGTGTCGATTTGGGTGCATTTCATCCCGCACAGGCACATAGTGATCTTTCGTCGGTGTAAGGAAGTAACGAAGCATGTAGAGCACGCGGACCCTCCAGAGAAACAGAAAGCCTCGGTTCGTTTTTTCAACAGAAAGACAGACACCATGAACCAACAGCAAATGCTACGCTCTAAACCCCGTAGAAAAACCTTGCGCAAGCCAACCGGAATCCGGGGGAGATATTAACGATCTGCCGGAGCCGCACAGCCGATCCAGGTACAGTTATGTACGGACGCAAATAAGGTTGCGCCGCAGGGCCTAAAGTAGGACAAGGAAAAGAATGGAGAAAAAGTCTCAGTAGGGTCCGAATCGGATCGGCGAAAGTCGACGAAGTGTGAGAGCGAGCAAGCTGGAGAGTAGATGGGTCATTCCATTTGCGGGGCATGTTGCGGTGTGACCCATTGGGAAGGTGATTGCGTTTGCTGCCGGCGATTTTTCTAGAAAACAAAGCCACAGCAAGGGTAGTAATATCGTAGGCAGCAGTCGACAGTATATGGCACGTATGGCCGGGGAAGATTAAGCTAAGTACAGCTTAGCGAACGCTTGTGGGCTGGCGTGGTGGTTTGTTATGGCAGCATCGGCCAATGGGAATGGTCTGATAGCGACGGCAGACGGGACCGTGTCGTACGGCCAACCAGCCGCACGGGAATTTCTTTTTTTGGTGAGGATTGTGGACTGGCCGTTGGGACCTGGGTCATGTTTGGCCGACGTGGGAGCAGAGATCCGACGGGCAAGCAAATATCGACAGAGCAACGAGGCATATTTTGGACTAAACGAAGGGACAGAAGGCGCTCACGAGAGGGCGAAGCGGCAGGAAAGAAAAGACGACAAGAACTGATAAGGACAAGGTCGAGATAAACGTCGTTGTTGATAGGGGAGGGCGGATTTATGTCCCGATAGGGAAACTTAGCCCCACGTCGGGTGATGGGTAGTTATCTTTAGGATATCGGAAGCCGGATCCGGCGGGCGGGATATATAAAGAGCACAAGGCCCGCCAATATTGGGGTCCTTTTTTCTAATAGAAACTATAGACTTTGCATATTTATTCTCCGATACTACTATTCCTCGCATTATAACATGGTATTGACGAACATTGGAATAGTGGTGCGCCATGCTCGCGCACCACCGACTACTGCTC
Source organism: Blastobotrys persicus (assembly GCA_030585065.1). Classification (NCBI taxonomy): domain Eukaryota; kingdom Fungi; phylum Ascomycota; class Dipodascomycetes; order Dipodascales; family Trichomonascaceae; genus Blastobotrys; species Blastobotrys persicus. The sequence continues at coordinate 19,884 of JAJMBO010000133.1, forward strand.
GCTGCGCTGCCCGCTTTTTGCACAAATCATCTACTACGAGCTCTTCTCGATTGGTGAACGCCGATCATCATCCTCATCACGCTGCTGCCGCTGCCGCGGCCGCGTCCAAGGCTGCTGAATCTTCGACGGTCAGCCACGAAGTCAAGCTGTTGCAGAACCACGGCCGCCCGCTGTTCCTTCGCGATCTCAGCCCTATGGACTTGACGTGCTTCTCGCTGCTGTCGGTGATGACTGCTCCATCCATTCTCAAGTGGTCCATCAAGATCATGCCGTTTGTTCCCAACTTCCTTGTCAAGATGTTTGTCTACCCCATCTACTGCGGAGGCGAGACGTGGAAGGAGTTGCAGGGCACGGGTCGAAAGCTGCTTGATCGGGGCATTTCCAACATGATGATTTCTTATTCCGTCGAGGACGCCAATGGCACCAAGGGCTCCATTATGGACCACGCCGTCCCACAGATCATGGGCTCGGTCGATCAGGTGCTGGTTCCCCACTACGAGAAGGCCCAGCAGCTGTTCAAGGACGGAGTTGTTAGTGCAGCTCCAGCAAGTGGCTACGTGGCCATCAAGCCAACAGGTCTGATGTCCGAGGCCGGCGACATTCTCAAGAACTACAACAACCCTGCCTACGCCGAGAAGTGGCAGGCCTATCTGGACGTCTGTCGAACCATCTGCCGCCACGCTGAAACCCATGGCAACGGGAAGGTGGTCATCACCTTTGACGCCGAAAAGAAGCACCTCCAGGACGGTGTTTACGAGGCCCAACGGGTTATGATGCGTGAGTTCAACCGCGACGGCAAGATTATTGTCATTGGCACGATCCAGATGTATCTGCAGGACTCTGTGGCTCAGCTCAAGAAGGAGATGGAGCTCGCCGAGAAGGACAACTACCAGGTGGGCATGAAGCTGGTCCGCGGTGCCTACATCCACTCGGAGCCAGACCGATGGAACACCATCCACACAACCAAGGAGGCTTCAGACGAATCGTACAACACCGGAGCTTCGTTGATGATGGACTCGATTGTCGAGGGCTGGAAGACTCCAGGCAAGGGTCCAATTGACGGCGTGCGACCAGTGGTTGGCCGTCTTGTTGTTGCCACACACAACGAAGAGTCGTGCGCCATGATCGACCAGCGAATCCGCAACGAGGCCCCTCTTGGTCTCGATCTCGACAGCGACGAGTCTGTTGTCTTTGGCCAGCTTATGGGAATGGCCGATGACCAGAGCTCCGAGCTTGCCCGACGTGGCCGCAAGGTGATCAAGTATGTTCCTTGGGGTCCTGCCCAGGAGACCAAGGACTACTTGGTTAGACGACTAGAAGAGAACGGCGACGCAGTTAGAGAGGGCGGATGGAAATACGCCCGCTACGGCGTTGCTGAGGCTTTTAGACGCATCTTTAGATTTTAATGATTTTAACGTACACGATGTAATGACCAAAAAAGAACTAATTTTAATTTCACTAATTTGTATTTGTTGGCTTTGGCTCGGAAGTCTGTCGGTCCGCTCTCCGGCCTCGAGTTGGAAATCGCATCTGGCAATATAAATAAGAAGCGCTATCCACAAACACAACCCTCTATCTATTTCCTGCCTCTTTTCTCCAGCAAATTTCCTCGACCCTGGCCATTGTCTCCTGAGACAAAGCGCAGATCGACAGTTGACAGCACAATGGCCGATCTGTGCATGGCGTTTAATTGATCTACCTTTTCTTCGAATATCTCATATTCGCTCCAGCGGTATGGCCTAGAGTTGTGCTTTCACCTATCCAGCCAACGGCCGCCGTACGAAATGACTTTATTTTATCCAAATCCACAGGCCATTCCTACATTTCTTTTTCCTTCGATTGAGAGCCGAACTGGAACCCACCACCGTTGCCAATGCTCGGCCAACGGCGCCTATCTGTTGATTAAAAAAAAAAAAAAAAAAAAGAACTCAAGAATGGCTACTCCTACGGAACGAACCTGACAACTTCAGCCTTGAACAGAATCGCCGGCCATTAATCCTAGTCACAGCCCCTGGACGATTGCTATACAAGCAATCGGACAGACGATCGGCTTGGCGCTGCAACAAGCTCAGCAATTAAGCTACTCCAAACCTGTGCCCAATCCAGGCCATCTCACCGTCCAAGACAAACTACACAGTCGCTACCTCTATCCCCTACCCCGGACCATCCACTCAAACCCAGCTACCATCCACACAAAAATCTCTATCCCACCACCTCCCCATCCACCAATCCCTCCCTCGCCCCCATCCACCCAAACAAGCAAACAACCCCATCCACCACCACCATATATACAAAACCCGAAATGCAATCCTCCTTCCACCGAAATAGGAACATTTCGTCGAGGGTTAGGGTTCGGGGGCTGAGCCCAAAAAATGAAGATAACAAGGGCGGGCGGCGTCGGGTGAGGCGGCGGCAGCGTCAACGCTGGCATGCAGCAGGTACATGTAGCATGAGGATAGGGCGACGGCCTGACGGACGACGGCAGTGGACGAGTGCAATGTGTGGGTTTGGCCTTGGCTGGTTGAAAAAAAAAAAAAAAAAAATTGTCGAGTCGACCGGAATTGGAAGACCGAGGGTAAGGGCTTGGGGTTGGGTAGGCATTGGAAAGTGACACGTACGATTGTAAAAATAATAACTGGGGAAAGGGAGTGAGTGATCGGCAAGGGCAGGCTCGGTTTCGTCATAGACGCACAGAAGTACTTAAGACGCCAGTTTGCTCCTTTGATTCCCACCACACAATTTTTTTTTTTTTTCCTCCTTTAAACTGACGACAGCCCCACAGGACAACGACGACAACAACGGGTGACTACAGTTAGCACACAATGGGGTCGGCAGAGAAGAAGGGAGTTGAGGAATTTGACTTTGAGCAACAGCAGCAGCAGCAAAGCAAGGATGCTGCTGCTGGCACCACGTCCAACAAGCGAGACAAGGAGACGGAGCAGGCTACAGGAGCCAGCGGCGAAGGCGAGGCTGAAAACGCGTCTCAGGTGAGTTGCATTGGCTTTTTTTAGTACGTGCCAGCGTCAAAGTTTAAAAGAAGAAAAGGGCAAAAGGAAGGCGAAGCTTTTCCTCCGTGTCAATGTTGCGACGCGGTAAAACGCTGCTTAGCAACGGGGCCGCGGGCGCCCTGAACTTGCTGGTACGAGGCAAAAAAATTGGGTCCATGTTTTTTATGATTGTAGTACTGACCACAGGTTGTTTTCTTTCGTTTTTTTGATTGTAGGACGAAGCAACTAAGAACAGCAGGTCCGAAGGACCTCGTCCCACCGAAGAAGAAATCCCAGAAGAGGAGCAATTTGAGGCTCCTGAAGATGACAAGCCCAAAGTAGCTCAGCATGAGGCTTCCACGTCAAAGTCGGTGGACAAAAAGACGCTGAAAAAGAAGGAAGAAGAAAGGCTGAAGGAGAAGAAGAAGCGCACTCCGCGTCAACCGGACTACACTGGTTGGAAGGAGGTGGGTGGATGGGACGAGCGTTACAAGCTCACGTCCAAAGATGAGGCCGAAGATTTGCTTCAAAGATCCACCTTATTGGAGAACTACATCTCTGAGAAATACTACGGAGACTGGTACCATAACACTGCGCTTATTGCAGTAACTGCCTTCTTTTCCTGGCTCGCTGCCCGTTTGGGCGGCGGTTTGGGCTGGCTGATGATTGTGCTAGCCTTCACGGCAACCGCGTACCGAACTTCAGTTCGTCGTTTACGCCGAAACACTCGCGATGACATTGCCCGGCAAATGGGGCTCAAGAAGCTGGAGAGCGACGTCGAAACTTTGGAGTGGCTCAATTCGTTCTTGGTCAAGTTTTGGATAATTTACGAACCCGTGCTCTCGGAAACCATCGTTGGCACCGCAAACCAGGTTTTGGCCGATGCCACTCCTGGGTTCATTGAATCCTTGTCGCTAGATACCTTCACCCTCGGTACCAAACCTCCACGTATCGACCACGTTCGAACATTCCCGAAATCGGCAGATGATGTCGCCATCATGGACTGGAAATTCTCCTTCACTCCAAATGACACTGAAGACTTGACTGCCCGTCAGCTCAAGAGCAAGGTCAATCCAAAGGTCGTCTTGGGCGTTCGTGTTGGTAAAGGTGTTGTTTCCAAGAGCCTGCCAATCTTGGTCGAAGACATGTCTTTTAGCGGCCTGATGCGTGTGCGCATCAAAATGATGACCTCGTTCCCCCACATTCAGACTGTTGATGTCTCGTTTTTGGAACCTCCAGAGTTTGACTTTGTCTTGAAGCCCATCGGCGGTGAGACGTTTGGCTTTGATATCAACATCATCCCCGGGTTGCAGTCCTTTATCAAGGAAATGGTCCACTCCAATCTGGGTCCAATGTTCTATGCTCCAAATGCCTTCCAGTTGAACGTGCAGCAAATGCTCTCTGGCGCTGGTATTGATTCGCCCATTGGTGTTGTTGCCGTCACCGTCTACTACGCAAAGGACCTCAAGGGATCCGAAGCCTTTGGCAATACAATCGACCCATACATCAAGTTCTCCTTTAACGAGCGCGAGGAACTGGCGCGTTCCGATGTCAAGTCAGATACCAAGAATCCAACATGGAATGAAACCAAATATCTTCTGGTTAATAATCTGAATGAGGTGCTCACTATGGAAATTGTTGACTTCAATGATCACAGAAGGGATAAGCCGATTGGTGTTGTCAACTTCCCCATGGAAACCCTTTCTGAGAAACCTGAACAACAGGGCATTACCTCTCCAGTTCTTTCCGCCAACAAAAACAGAGGTGGTTTGGTGTTTGACGTTCATTGGTTCCCTGTCCTTGGAGGTAGAACCCTGGATGATGGTACTGTTGAGCCACCTCCAGAATCCAACACGGGTATCGTCAAGTTCACTGTTCATCAGTGCAAGGAGTTGGATGCTACCAAGTCTCTTGTTGGTCAGCTTACTCCGTATGCGGAAATGATGGTCAATGGCCATGTTGTCAATCAATCCAAGGCCATCAAGAGACAAAACAACCCAGTTTGGGATGAGTCTTATGAGTTCCTTGTTACCAACAGAAACAAGTGCAAGCTCGGTGTCAACATTAAGGATTCCAGAGGCTTGTCTAGTGATCCTGTGGTCGGCTCTTATAAGGTTGCTTTGAAGAACATCATTGCACAGACTGAAGCCGGCGATGATTGGTATAGTCTGACGCCAAGCGGCAGTCTGAGAATGTCTGCTACTTTCCAACCCGTCGGTCTCAAGGTCTCGGAGGGTTCGGCATATATCGAACCCATCGGTATCTTTAGATTCCATTTCAAGACTGCCGAGGGTCTTCCAAATCTCGAGACTATTGGTAAGATTGATCCATACGTCAGAGTGTTTGCCAATGGATTCCAGAGGGGACGAACTGATTATGTGGAGGATACCCTCAAACCATACTGGGATGAAGTTGTGTATGTGACAGTCCAGAACCCTAGCCAAAAGCTTGTTGTTGAAGCAATGGACGCTGAGAAGATGGGTAAGGATCGGTCCCTTGGTTCCTTTGAGTTCAATGCATCTGAATATATTGAACAAGATGCCAATGGTAATTACCTCAAGAGTGAGGTGTTTGAAAAGACAACTGAGGTTGCTCTACCTAAGAAGGCTGCAAAGGGTACTATATCCTACACTGTCCAATTCTTACCAAACATTCTCGTCTTGGATCCGGAGGAAGCCGAGGAAAAGAGAAAGGAGCGCCAGCGAAAGGAGGAAGAACGCAAAGAAGCCATTGAAAATGGCGAAGAAGTTCCTGAGGAAGAGGAAGCCGAAGATAAGATGGATGGTGTTGAAATGTCGTTAGAAGAGCAAATGAAGTACAACAGCGGTATTCTTGGTTTCATCATCAACTCGGTCCAGGGCGCTGGCGATGGTACTTATCTGCGAATTTCGTTTGATAAGTCTTCCTTCCCATCATACGTTTCCAATAAACTGAAAGGTGGTAAGTCGAAGTTGATGGAGACTGGTGAGGTCATGATTCGGGAATTGGATTGGTCCCAGACTACGATTGAGATTGTTGGCAAAGAAAACGCCAAGGAGGAAGACGCGATTGCAAGATTGAACATTCCAACCTACAAGCTTCTACAGAATTCGTTTGGTGCTGACCGAGTCCTAAAACTAAGCGGAAAGGGCAACAAGCAAATCAGAGTCACATTGCGAACCCGCTACTTCCCTATTGAAATGGAGCTTGATCCGATTGAATCTGTCAACAACCAGGGTAACCTTCGTGTTGATGTGTTGGACGCCGCTGACTTGCCTCCTGCGGACCGCTCTGGCAAGAGCGATCCTTTCGTTGTGTTCAAGTACAATGGTATCAAGGTCTTCAAGTCCAAGGTTCAAAAGAAGACGCTTAGTCCAGTTTGGAATGAATGCTTTGAAGCAGAAATTACCAACAGAAACAGTGACAAGCTTATTGCCGAGATTTATGATTGGGACATGGGTCCGGGCGATGACGACTTTTTGGGCACCGCTACTGTGAACTTGCCAGAGCTTGAGCCAATGGAGGGTCAAGTCCAAGTGTTGGAACTGACTGGTGTTAAGGGAGGCGGAAAGCGTCATAACAAGACACCAGGCCTGCGTCTCAAGCTAACTTTCAAGCCAATGTATGTGACTAAGAAGCACAGCTCTAGTGACTTTGGTGCAACTTTCGCTGGCACCATTGGTGCACCAGGTAAGATGATTACTGAAGTCGGTGGACAATCTGTTAAGATGGTTGGTAATGTGGCTGGCGGTGCATACAACGTTGCCGGTGGTGTTGCCGGCGGCGTGGTTGGCGGTGTTGGTGCTGTTGGCCATAAAGGCGGCAGTCTTCTCAAGGGTCTTACAGGACGCAAGAAGAATAAGGATAAGGAAGGTGCTGGCGATACCTCGGCTGATGGCGGTGGTGGAGGTGGTGAAGCTGATGATACTGTCGACACTTCGGCACAAAGCATTCGCACCACCCAGTCCAACAACCATAAGCGGGCACCTTCTTCTTCCACAGACCACTCTGCCGTCCCAGGTTCTGGTGAATTGAAGCCTGGCCAGGTAACTCTTGTTATGGCTCGAGGTTTTGATGTTGATAACTTGCAAGTTCGTGTTTCCGTATTCACCAAGAAGGAACGTGAGGTTCACAAGACTAACGTTAAGCTAACGGACGGTGAAGCCAAGATTGATGAGAATGTTACCTTCAAGTCAACGCCAGATGGTACTCTTATCTTCAGAGCGCGCGAGCATAAGTCTCTTGGCCGAGATTCAGAAATTGGTGAGGGAACCTTGGTCGTTGGTGAAAGTGCTGGCGGCCAACAGTCCATCCCTGTTGGCAATGGCGAGCTTTTGGTCCACGTCAATTATTAATATTAGATCAGGGTTAATATAGTGAACAGTAATTTATCCACCCAAACTTTCAAAGACTAAATGTAGATAAGGGTTGGTATTGAAGGACCAACTTGGCCTCGTATGGACATGAGTATGTATGTCCAGGTGAATTGTGAAAAAAACTTGGACAAGTAGAATAAGTGGGACTAGCATTACTCATGGCTCAGAAAGTAGAAGTAATATTAATTGTTTTTTTATGCAAAATTACACGGTAATGATGAGAGGGACTAAAATAAATTATTTAATGTTAGCCAGACGAGAGGTGTTGAGGTGGACATTAATGTCAAGAGTGTCTGTGTTGTCAGCAATGACATCGAGACGTTCGTTTTGCCTGTTGACCTCCTCGTTGGTAGTCATTGCGAGTTTGTTGAGGCGACCGACAGCAGCAGAAATACCATCAAGATTGTCGTCAATTTCGTTTTCAAGATCCTCATCTTCGGAATCGGCCTCAAATTGGTATTTTGACCTCTCTAGCGTGTTTCGCTGTTTGTACTTCTGAGCCAATTCAGACCTGCCTTGAAGACCACCTTGTACTCGTTGAGAGGAATCGTAGGCGGTTTGTCGCCGTGCTTCCCTTTCCAATTGACCCTGTCTATGTTGAGCCTTAATCTGCTCCTCCTTCTCCTGAAGTCTACGTTTGGCTGAGAATGGGTTCGATGCATGGATTGCGAATAGCGAACGGTTGAGCTTCTTGAGCTCTCTAGCTTTTTCTTCGGCAATTTTGTTTTGCGTACTGGCGAGTGCGAGGTTGTGTTCTGTGTTCGCCAATCTTTCACCTTGAGAGCCCAACATGCCAAGAGTATTTCTACCAGATTCCTCGGCCTCCGCTGCGATTCTCAAGGCGTTACGAGTCGACTGAGCCGATTGCTGTTTGGTGAACCGCATTTGGCTCTTGATGGCCTCGACATCTTCATCCTCAGAGTCCAACTCCTTCTCCTCGTTTCCATAGCTGTCTGTATTAACGGGGGCAGCCCTGATCGTTTCCTCATCATCATGGCTAGGGGTTGACATTGTGGACCGGCCAGGAAGGCCGCCACCGTTACCATTTGCCGAGGGATTATAGCCTTTGAAAAGCTCGTTCCGTCGCTCATCGGTCTCGGTGGAGATGGCGCTAGTAGACCGACTGCCAAATCGAGTATTATACGAATCCTCAGCCGAGGCATAGGGAGATGGACCACCCGAACTTTCCATAGTTCTGTAAGACGGCGGAGGGTTTGTGGAAGCGACGCTGGGCTGGTAGCTCAACTGTGCCCCAGAATAAGGATTTGATCCTGCGGGCGGAGGGGCTCCTTGGTTCGCATAGGGATTTGACCCTGGAGGAGGAGCTCTAGCATAGGGGTTTCCACCGCCACCAGAGGGAGGAGGAGGAGCCTGGCCACCAGCTAGCCGCTGAGCATGATCCGAATACTGACTAAACTTGGTCCCCCTCTTGCTCGTAGTTTTGACAGGCACACCTGCCTGTTCAAGGAGCTCACGATGCTGTTCAGGAGTGAGCTCCTTGTTCTTTTTACCAAACATCTTCTTCATGGTGCAAACTTGTTCGTGTCAATAAAGTGCAAGAGTGCTGCTGTCCCTGGCTGAGCCTCGTTGGATCGGCCATCGGACCGGTGGGTTTAAAAAGGGGCAAAATGCTGCGATATCCGACATGCCACAATATACACGCAGCTGTACAAGCCTCAGAGCGTGCACAGCCACCCGGCAAAAACTGTGCCGAGTATGGGGGATTGGTCCGACGATGTGGCGGTGCTGGGGGCATTTGAGGTAGGGAATATCTGGATGTGGAGAGTCTGTTTTGCTAGACGAAGGGTGAGCTGTTTGTAGGAAAAGTAGTAGAGAGTGGGGAAGTGGTATTTTTGACGAGACGATGAAATCTCTATAGTGAGGTCGAGAGTGGGTAGAAGAGAGGGTTCGATGACCTGAGAGAATGGCAATGGACGGTTGTTGCAAAATCTACAAAACCGCCTAATAAGACTCCCTAACGAAGCCCAGGTCGGATTGATTCATTAATTAATTAGAGAGGAGGATGGGGATGGTGAGGTTGAGTTGGGACATAACACTATTATGAAATTTGTCGGATTAGTGAGCGGAGGAAAGGATTCGTTATTTAACATCCTGCACTGCGTTCAGAATAATCATGAATTAGTATGCCTGGCGAACTTGCATCCTCCCGAGGGAGTGGCCGACGAGATGGATTCGTTCATGTACCAGACGGTCGGGTATCATGCTCTGTCGATGTATGGCGAATGCTTGGGAGTTCCTCTCTATCGGGGCACCATTGACGGGTCCTCGAAGGCAATTGGACTAGAGTACGAGCAGACGGAGAAAGATGAGACTGAGGATTTATATCGTCTGTTGGAAAAGGTGAAAGCAGCCCATCCCGATGTCGAGGGGGTTTCAGTGGGAGCCATTCTGTCCAATTATCAACGTACTCGGGTGGAGGATGTTTGTAGCAGGCTCGGGTTGACTTGTTTGGCGTTTTTGTGGCAACGAAGACAGGACGAGCTGTTGGACGAAATCATTGGGTCGGGGGTTGATGCCAGGATCATCAAGACAGCGGCTGTGGGGCTGGGAAAACAGCATTTGGCCAGAAGTTTGGGCCATGTCAGAGCGGATTTGATCAAATATAACCGCATGTACGGTATTCATCTGTGTGGTGAAGGTGGTGAATATGAGACGTTAGTTGTTGATGCTCCAATATTCAAAAAACGACTGTGTCTGGATCGGGACAATAGCATCGTTAAGGACTATTCCAGTGAGTTTGTTTCGTATTTGGAGCGCATCAAGGTCCATCTCGAGGAAAAAGCGGCTGACACGTCTGAATTCAACGTTCCAATTCCGCCGCTATTGGATCAGCGATTTCAGCAAGTGTATGATGAGTGTTCAGCCGAGTTTTCGACAAGTCCGCAGACCTCTTCTCTAAAGTCGCCGATTGACGGCCGCCAGTCGAGCTACCGTACTGAACAGGACGCCATAATGTTCAACAATCTTCAGTCGCCCGAACAGGGCGATGTTGAAACTGAGACGAAGAAGGTATTTGAGATTTTAGCCAAGGAGCTGGAATCGTATCACCTGGATTACACGTCACTAGCCTCAATAACCGTACTACTGAAGGACATGGACGATTTTGAAAAGGTGAACCGGGTATATAAAGCACACTTTCCAAAGTCATTGCCGCCTTCTCGTGTTTGCATTGAAACTCGGAGAATTGCCCGCAAAGTACAACTTTCAGCAGTTGCGTCGGAAAGTGCTCGCACTGGTCTCCACGTCCAGGGCCGAAGCTACTGGGCCCCAGCCAACATTGGACCTTATTCCCAAGCCATATTTGCCAACGAAGTCTACTACTTTTCCGGCCAAATTGGACTAATCCCGGCCACGTTACAATTGCATCAGTCTCTCAAAACCCAGTCTGTTCTGGGGCTTCAGAACCTTGTCCGTGTAGCCGACGCACAGAACGCCAACATCCATGCCGTTGTAGCCTTTGTCACCGATGCCAACCTCTATGAGCCGATACGGCAAGTGTGGAAATCGGTCACCCAACCGCTGGATCCAATTGAAACTCTAGTGAAAGCTCGAAATCAGCTTGTCATAGCAGTGGTGGACCGTCTTCCTAAGGGTGCGGCCGTCGAATGGGCAGCACTCGGAACCACAGAAGCCTGCCAAGTGGACTTTTCCGTTATCAAAACAGCGCCTGACACGAAGAAGCAGTGTCTCATCTTCACAACTCGCCCCCTCCAAGCGGCCGGCCAGGTTTTCCCAGTGAAGGCTGTTTACGATGTTGACGGTGAATGCGAATGCTTGGCTGTAGTGGTGGAATGAACCCAGCACATTCCTCTACTTTGTTGTTTTGTAAGCTACTAAGCGATGCTGAGCAGTGATATTACATTTATTAGGAGTTTTGATTAGTGCATGTAAATAAATAGAGTCCTAGACAATGACTGGACCAGGTGTTGGAATCGCATCCATGCCGGGCTGTGGAGCAATTGAGTAGTCGTTTGGATAACAAGTGGCGAGATCGACCCCCGGAACATAGACGTTGTTTTCCCGATCGTAGCCGGTGAAATACTCGCCTATCTTGTCGTAGCCCAAGGCCACCATGTGCGTGGAAGGCGTAAAGTCCGTGACCGGGCATGAGATGAGCCCGTCGAGTTCGGAATAGAGGACATAGTGGTCGTCAGACCTGTGGACTATGATGCATGCGCATTGGCTGGGCTTGTGGATGACAGGTTGGCCGATGCGGTATTGTCCAGAAAGAGGCACTGGCTTGAGCTTTTCGTTGGCGTATGTGCCCAGGTGCTTGAATTCAGGCAGAAGCTTGGTCTTCAATGTGCCAAAATGGTCAAGAACAAGATGTTTACAGTACTCCGGACTCATGTCGTAGATTGTTTGTAGCATGCTGGGTCGTTGGTACCACATGTTGGAGACGATATAGGCCGCACACCAAGTCGCATCTTGGGTGTCGGCCTTGTCAGTTCCAAAGAGAATCTTGAGACTCATAAGACGCAAGAACGAATCGGCCAGCTTTGGCACATTTGTGGACGCCCTCTTCTGGGCGTTGGCCACTAGCTGGGGAACAATTGTCGCCCGGGCATTGACCACGGCGTCACGAACGAGAGCGTTTGCCACACTTGTGACAGAAGACGGGCTTAGAGTATCCGGAGTAATCTGTAGACTGTTATCGACGCATTTCTGCAGGAGAGAAGTCTTGGAAATAAATGGGGAGGGTGCTGTAACATCTAAAAAGAAGCATCCGTCCTGCTCGTTGGTCGGGTCCTCGATCCGCGCAAACGTTTGGAAAGGTAAAACGACCAACGAAACATCCAGACCGCAGTATCTCCGGCCGTACCACGCATAGAGCCCGACCAAGGAAATGTCGCTCAACGAGCGCAAGGATGTATCGGTCATGAGGTCTACTTTTGTTTTACAGCTCTCTGGCTGCGGGAGCGAGAAGTGGTGGGCCAGCAGCCAGGCTCTCTGGGCAGCAGGCAAACTAAGGTCCATTCCATCCCGTTGCAGGAGCATCAGGCCAAGCGGGACGGAAAACAGCTGGTCCAGTTCTAGTGTACGACCCCTGCGCAAAGAATTAAAGTTATGGAAAGCCGTCAATAGGTCTAGTACGGAGTAGTGAGCCGGCGCCTGGGCAATGGCCTGTAATCGACGCATGAACCGGCAGTTCTGAATACTATTTAAACAATGCACAGCATAGTATTCGTGCGAAAACTGGCCCTCGCCCTTTCTGACCACGTCCTGCAGCGGAAGCATCGCAAACGGCCCCTCAGCGGCAACTCTCATAAGCGACTCCAGTCGGTCCTCGCGCGACGACACAGCCATGTCGACCATTCTTGGCACCTGCCGAAACAGACGCATCTGCTTGTAGTACACATCCCGATGACAGTCAATACCACCAATCTCCTCAACCGTCAGATCAAGCTGCTCGGTGTACAGACCCATCATACTGGGCTTCCAAAACTTGTTGGATCCAGAGACCTGTCGCAATCGTGCGCTGGCTTGGCCCAGCGCACGAAGCGAGTCAATGTCCGGCGTCAAATACTCGCACACAAGATACAGCAATTCATTGGGTAGCCTGTCCATCGTAATTACACAGTAAAATGCCACCGGGGCGCCCCGGACCTATTTATAGTCAAGGCAAAAATTTTATCAATGGGCCTTTCTTTACCCCACACGAGTCCATCTGCTGACTGGATGCACTTCCCAATCCAGTAATCCATCGGACTGCCCCAGTTGAGTAATCCGTCCCACCCGCAAACCCTGACCCTGGACACATTCCTTTCTTTCCCTCTTTGCTTCCTCAGGCCTTTAAAGGTCGTCTCTACAATGAG
>JAJMBO010000134.1:0-32168 GCA_030585065.1 Blastobotrys persicus
TTTTTTTTTTTTTTTTTTTTTTTTGTTACGTTGTATGATTGTTCCATAGACACCGCATCCATGCTCATTACATACCTGTGATACTCCGAGTTCTAGAAAACCACGTTCATCGACATTCCATCAACACGTTTTCTTTTTATCGCCCTTAACCAGTCGCACAATGGCCATCAAACGTGCATAAATTGGCGATTCATGCTAAACAGTAGCCAGGATTAGGGTTAACAATGGCGGCCATTGCGACGATCAGGGGATCGGCACTTTATTGTCGGCCGTCTAACATTTCTCCTGTGTCCTTTCAGCATCGACTGCGCCTGGTCGGATCGGCAGGCATTCAACAACAACAATAAGCAACGCATTCAGTCCGATTTGGATCCAGGTCGCCTCCAGCGCTCTCGGCCTCGCCCGAATATAGCATCAGTATAAAAAAAAAAAAAAAAAAAAAAAAAAATCCCTTGATGATGGGTCACGTGATCACCGCGCATTGCGATTTGCAAACGCGAGTGGAGGAGGACGGGATGGAGAGCGATGCTACATGAGGTGATTGTGGTTCTGAGCGGACAACGGTCGTCGCTTGTGACAGCCACGGGGAGCAAGAGTCTCGAGCCGTATGTGCACCGGACGGAGCAGACGCTGTTGCGGCGAGTTTGCGAGGTAGGGGAGATGCACGGTCGAGTGCGACGAGCGATAGAAGACGTGAACGAGCGGTTGACGCAATACACGACCACGACGCATGCGTGTATGCAGTGCTTGGAAGATGGACTGACACGGCCGTTTGTGGCCGACTTGGTTGAATTGGAGAAGCGGGTTCTAAAGAAGGATGTCGGCGTTGTGGGCGGCGACAATCTGGTTTCTTTAAGCATGGTGGTTGGCGAGGTGTGGACAAAATGGCGGAGACTGTTTAAGTATGGAGACGATTTGGTCCGATTCCTGCTGTCGCGGAAGCCGTCGACGAGTGAAATTCACCGACGGCTGGCGAGTGACAACGTCACCGGATACGTGGATATTAAGCATCTGTCGGAGAAGCTAATGGTTGCCGTAGAGCGCAATTGGATGCACCAATTGAACAACTGGCTCGGATACGGCAAAATCAGCAAGTTGAACAAGGACGACTTTTTCATCACCGTCTCCACGGATCGAGAGTTTGTCCTTGTACACGACCTTATACCGCGGGCAATCATGACGTCTACAGCAGTGGAGGACGCGTTTTTAATAGGCAAATCTATCAGCCTAACGACTAACGGTGGAAGGAAAAAACACCTTCAACAACATCAATTGCATCTAGACGTTGATTACCCCATTGAGCCCTCGCGTCTCGAACGGGCAATCAGGGGTGTCAAGGACGTGGTGTATGGCAAGATCATTAAGGAGACCGTGCCGGTGGAAAAACTGCGACTGTTCTACCAGGTGCTTCGTACATTCCCGTTACTTGAGTCGGCCGATTTCACGGATGCACTGGAAAGCTCTAAATTTGGCGGGTCCCAAGACACCCTGGCCCACGCTCTTGCCTGCTATTTGGAGGATTCCACAGACCCTGACAAGGCTGAAAAGTACTCGTTCGCCAAGTCCATGTTTAGTCTCTCACAAGCATCTGGGCCCCAAGGCGACGAGTTTAGTGACTTCGTCATAAACATGCCCACGCAGCTGGAAATCACCCTCGAATGGCCATATAACATTCTTTTGAACGTCGTCGAAGCCAACACGTATTCCCTGCTCTTCCACTATTTATTCTCTCTGTCCAAGACGAGGCGGGGCCTTGTTCGCGCCTGGAAGCATAGAAAACAATTGGTCCCGGAGACGGGACTAATGTTTGCACTTTTCCGGGCAAAGATTTTCTTAGATGAGCTGTGGTCTTACGTGCAAAACTCGGTCATTAGCCCTACCTTTGAGTCCGTAATACTAGTCCGACTGAACCCATCAAGAAACATTGTCATGGATGAGCTCTTAAAAGAACAGGCTCGCTTTCTTGAGGCTGCCTGTCAAGCGACTTTCCTTGACGATCCGACGTTCAGAACCAACTGTCGCAGGTTCCTCATCCATGCTACAGTGTTGGCGGAAACATTTGTCTCTCGCCGACCGGATCTGCTGGACCGGAAGGAGTCAATAGTGGCTGACGTGCTTGAGTCCATGAAGGAACTCTACCACAACATAGAAGCTTCCGACCAACTTTATTCCGACAGACTGAACACTCTCCTCTTACAACTTGAAGCAATCGTTCCATGACCCATCTATTCTATTATATCACACTAACACTTATCATGCACACATCATTACTTGTCTAAACTATTCGGATGCAAAAATCAAGCTATAGACTGCTTGAGCTTCTTGATGATACCCATGATTGCCTCTGATGCTGGACTATCGGGGTATTGCTCAAAAAAGCTCTCACCAAAGTCGCAAGACCGGCCAATGCGAGGGTCCAATGGAACCTTTCCCAAGAAGGGTATGCCCTTCTCCTTCGCCAGGGCTTCACCTCCGCCAGTGGTCGGATTAAAAATAAACGACTCTCCGGAACAGTTTGGACAAACAAACCCAGACATGTTTTCAATCAAGCCTAGTACCTTGATTCCAGCCTTTCGGCAGAAATCAATCTCCTTTCGAACATCCAGCAGCGCCACCTCCTGAGGTGTAGTTATGATCAGCGCTCCGTCAATTCCACTCTCTTTCAGAAATTGGTTGATGCTCAGGTGCTCGTCACTAGTTCCCGGCGGAGTATCAATAACCATATAATCCAGCTCACCCCAGTCAACGTCCTTTAGAAACTGTTTAATAAGCCCGTTCTTTTTGGCTCCACGCCAAATAATAGCGTCATCTTCATTAGGCAACATGTATGCAATGGACATCATTCCAAGATTATCGGATACGTAAACAGGTGACCAGCCAGTAGCCGACGTATGAATCTGCTCACCCTGAGTGCCCATCATACGCGGCATAGATGGACCACAGATATCCAAGTCCATCAAACCCACTTCGTCTTCGCCATTGTTGTCTTCGGCAAACGCCCAACTCAACATGGAACTAAAAGTCGACTTTCCAACTCCTCCTTTTCCAGAAAGCACCAGTATCTTGTGCTTGACGTTTTCCATCCGTTGCTTGACCAGTGGTAGGTCAGGATCTGGTCCTTTCGGAAGGAGACTCGAACAAATCTGCTGATTCGGACACCCCGCACACGCATCTGCTTTTCCTGCCATATCACTCTCTGTTCCAGGACAGTGCTCTGGCTCAGGAGCACTCAGGCCCTTCGCAGCATACGTGGGTTCGTTGACAGCCTCAGGTGCCATTCTAACTAACTGCTATCACTTTATCGTCGTCGTCAACTGATTAGAAATCAGGTAATAAGGATTCCGTCCCATCGGGCCGATACGGGTGGTCCTCTCGTCACGTGACATGTATCTCTTACGAATAGCAAAATATGTATAAAGAATCAATTGTCTGTGTGTAGTAATTTACAATTTGGACGCTTTGTAACCGTAAACTTTGTCGTCCTTGCGATCTCTAAGATGCCGTCGTAGGATTTTGCCGCTTGGAGACTTTGGAACAGCATCGAGGACTACAATTCCGCCCCATAGACGCTTGTGCCTTGCAACCGAACTGTCAAACCATTTCTTGATTGCCAACGGGTCAGCACTCTTGTCGTTCAGGACGACAAAGGCTCTTGGGAGTTCGGTAGCCTCCTCTTGTTCATACACTCCGGTTACCGCACAGTCAGACACATCTGGATTTTTAAGCATATGAGCTTCTAATTCAGCGGGAGCGACTTGATGTCCCTTTGATTTGATCAGTTCTTTGGCACGGTCTACGATGTAGAACTGCTCGGTTTCGTCAATAACGGCAATGTCTCCAGTTTTGAACCAACCATCAGAAGTCAGTACTTCGTTTGTAGCTGTAGGATTTCGTAGATAACCCTTCATAATGTTGGGTCCTCGAAGCCAGAGTTCACCTGGCTTGCCTAAGGCTACATCCTTTTCTGTTTCTCTATCGACAATTCTGGCTTCTTGGCCGGAAACAAGCCACCCAATGGAGGCCTTTCTGTAGGTTTCCCGGTCGTAGGCAAAGAAGTGACTGACCGGAGAGCTTTCCGTTAAACCATATCCTTGGTAAATTTGTGCCTTGATACGTTTTTCGGCTTGATCGATTAAACTGGCCGATAACGGAGCTGCACCTGACATGATTGCCCTGAGAGTGTTGCTAATTTCCGGATACTTGTCAACTATTGGAGACTTCGCAAGTAGCACAATGATTGGTGGAACCAAATGGAAATGGGTGATTTTGTACTTGATGATAGACTGGAGCACGAATTCGAGATCAAACTTTTCAAAAACAATAGTAGTGGACGCCTTGTAAAAGCAGGTAAACACAAACTTGGCTAACCCAAATATATGAGACATTGGTAATACTGCTCCAAAAATGTTTGCATCGTCATAAAAATCAAACCCGGATTGAACTTGTTGTTGCGCGTTGGAGACTAGATTGTTGTGGGATGACATAACGCCTTTCGGTACTCCTGAGGTCCCCGATGAAAAGCAGTAATATGCATCTTTGGTCTTACATGTTTCCTTGTCCAGGAAAAACGGGTTCTCATCTCGCCCTGTAGCGTGATCGGCTTTGTCAATCAATTCCTCCAAGTTAATTACCTGCTCAACAGAAACTCCATCATATTTGACAGCTTCATCCACCACTTGTCGGAGATCTGGCGACGCAATGACAAGCTTTGAGCGCGACTCTTTAATTTGAAATGCCAACTCATTGGCCATATAGGCGACGTTGGCGGGGGAAACCACAGCTCCACTGGCCAAAATTCCGTGCTGGACCACGGGTACGTAGATGGAATTTCTCAAAAACAAGCATACTACTTCATCAGGCTTGATCCCATATTGGGTCCTTAACACCCACGAAATGCGTTTGATATATTCGATGCCATCTCGCCCCGTCAGCGCTGTGCCACTCTTTGCGTCCACAAATATGGGCTTATCCAAGTTGGCCCTGATGTGAGGCGATTGAATTATAAAGCTGGCTGCATTGCCATAAAACGGATCCTTTAGCCCTCCCACTGGTGATTTGTAAATCTTCATTTTCTATGGTTGTATTATCTAGGCTATAGTCAAAAGGTGTGCCATCGGGGCTGTTAAATAACCGACCCCTTTAGCCGAGGAATCCCAACCTCGAAACTGCGGGGTATAGTGCATGTATGCATGCGGCTCAAGAAGGTGAATAGAGGTTTTGCCTAGAATCTGGGCACCCAGGTATTGAGTGGGGAAATAGCGTTCATCAGCAAGTCGGGTCACAGTAGATAGAGTACGGATATTGTATTGTATTCCTCATATTTTGCGTCGCTCCTTGAGTTTATTGAGGCGAGGGCTGTGTTCTTCCGGAAAAACGGAACAATCACTTCTAGGTTACAGTTAATCCCCGTGTACGCCCGAAGTGACGTGTAATAGAGAACTATGACGAATTAGATGTGGAGTGGTTGAGACGGACTATACAGCGTTGCATGTTTATAACCAAACGACTGAATTAGTCCTACGAGTGGAGGTGAGCTGGCTGTAGAAATCTCGAGGAGCTCCTCTATATTTATATTATCATCATATAGGCTCCACTGTCGAACCTAACCTTTTACAAATGAGGAAAGGGATTCAGCCGACTGAAATGAACGGCCATTTAATACTATTTCTGGGCTGTCAGATGGTCTGATGATGCTTGAGTTGCACAGCTTCTTGTAAAACTTTTGGAATCAACCAGTATTGCTTAAGGGCAGTAACATGGCCACTCTGTGCGAGTGCAGGAGCTTAGTTTGCATTTTCAACCCAGTTGTTGATGTCTATCTTGAAGCGGACTATGATGACTACTGTTAGATAGGTTATCACTGCTCTTTCCCAGCTGCATTCTATTTGTAAGGATCATTAAACCATTAGCTTGGGCAAATCCTTGCCATTTCCTGAGGTGCATGTTTTAACTCAAGAATTGATACTACAGTCAGATTGCTGCAAAGTCCATGGGTCTCGCCCAAGGAATAAATTCCTCGTTCCCCAAACGAAGTCTGTATGTTTTTAAACCATATGCCAGTAGCTACACCACCTATACCCTGATCCCCCGGGCCAGCCCGCTGCGAAATTTCTGTCTCGGACCAAATATTTGCACGATGCTAAAATTGATCCCGACGCGACTAACGCCATCATCAGCCAAAACGCGACGTTAAAATGTGCAAGCATATTCTGAATGCTCAGGTTTCTGTGCGAACTCAAGTAAGTGAGCCGGCTGATAAGAAGATGTGAAGTGAGGCTAACCAGGATCTAGTGTTGTAGGAAATGGTATGACTGCCCTCAATGTAAGTAGCGGTCAAGCAGTTCTCAGGGGGAAGAAGCTAATGCAGAGCGGAGGTCATGAAGAAAACGAAGATCACAGTTTAAAAAAGACGGTTGATATGACATTCATTTGTAAAAAATGCAAAAAGGCGTTCAGAAAGGTACGGTTTTTCGATAACACTCTATTAACAACTGCTGACTCAGCACTGGTAGGATTTGTCCGACTTTGAGGAACAGGACTCATATTGTCCTCACTGTGACAATGAGTTTATGATCCCTGCTGAAACTCCAGAAACGATCCAAGAAGCAAACCCAGCTAAGAGTGCCCTGGGCAAACTGAGCCATTTGGATCCAAGGTAAGTCAAACGAGTAGTATGATGGATTCTACTGACCGATTCTGCTAGAATGATTCGTGACGGAGATGTAAATGACGAGGAGATGGGTTTTGAACCTAACTGGGGAACCCGTCTTGGATAATATAACGAATAGATGAATCCATTTTAGAATCAGGTTTGAGGTTGATCTCGCAGATTTAATAAGAAACCACAGAGCACGTCAATTGTGGTAACCAAGCTTCCGTTCGTGTTGAGTGAAACCAGTTGTTACCTTGTGTTTATATATAATCTCAGTGGATACTGGCATTGTTCGTGTTGATATTGGCTGAAAGCGACAGGTGATTTGAGGACCAGGTAGGGGTTCACACACAGCAGATTCATGAACTTTGTCTCCGCAAAGTAGGGGTCTCTCTAACACTAATAGTCGTCATCTTGTACTCTTCTAACAGGTTACGCCGAGACAAATTGCATGGTCATAGTAATGAGAAACGGTGTATGCTTATGAGAGTTGCGCATATAACCAGGTCTTCCGACTAATTCTTTCCTACACACAGTTTCGTACACATGTGGTCCGAACATTTAATAATGTCATGTATCTGTCAAGGCAAAAACCTGAAAGGTTTAGCCATAGAATAATAAAACTATGAGATGCTGTACAAAAGAATTCCTCGCAAATTGGCTCCTTTTTGACCTTTCAATAATAGAGCATTTTCTCTACTAACTTCTGGTAAGAAGTCTGAGAATTCGAGCAGATATGAGTGGTAAGCTCATTGTTACACAAGGAGTCCTAACTCTCGACAATTACGCAGATTCTAGGCATTCCCTTCAATTAGCCCAAGGTAGGACATATTCTGGAAGGTTTTTGTGGGAGTTCATTAGACGGCGCTTGGAAACGCGTTTTTCGATTT
Organism: Blastobotrys persicus; assembly: GCA_030585065.1. NCBI lineage: Eukaryota > Fungi > Ascomycota > Dipodascomycetes > Dipodascales > Trichomonascaceae > Blastobotrys > Blastobotrys persicus. The sequence goes on from JAJMBO010000134.1 coordinate 7,543, forward strand.
TTCGGACACACAATCCGTTCAACCCCGATTTGACTTTTCAACATCACCATGTCTGAACAGAATAAGGAGAGCGCTGCAGAGGCTGCTCAGGAGTCCTCGATATCGCAGCCTACTGGTACGGACGAGGTCAAGAATGGGTCTGTGAAGAGTGAAAATGACGACGTGGGAGCCAACGCGACTGATTCAAGGGTAAGTGCGAGACGGAGATATGGGGGAAGCACGTATTCTAACGATAAATGTAGGCGGTATCTACGATTTCTACACCCCAAACTTCGGGGGTTAGTACTCCAGCCCCAGTGGAATTGTCTAAGAGTGAGATTAATGCTCAGAGAAAGAGCTACTTCCTCGAGCAGCAACAGAATCTGAACAAACAGAAGGTATCTGATTCTGCTAAACGATTCAAGTACCTTATAGGCCTGACGGATTTGTTTCGACATTTTATTGACGCCCGAGCTAAGTCGGACCCTCAATTTAAAGAAATGTTACAGGAAATTGAGGCCCATCACGAGGAGGAAAAGAAACAGTCTGGAGCAAATAGCAGTGATCACCGTCATCGAAAGACTGAAAAGGAAGAGGATGCAGAGCTTTTGAACGCCGAGGCTGGTGGGGAGGAGGCTGGTACTGTATTCACAGAATCACCAGGATATATTCATGGTCAGATGAGAGACTATCAGATCCAGGGTCTTAACTGGATGGTATCACTATATGAAAACAATATTTCGGGAATTTTGGCAGATGAGATGGGTCTTGGTAAAACCCTACAAACTGTGGCGTTTTTGGGCTATTTGAGATATATTCGGGGTATTGCTGGCCCTCATATCGTCATTGTTCCCAAGTCTACGTTGGATAATTGGAACAAGGAATTCAAGCGCTGGACTCCCGAAGTCTCAACATTGGTCCTTACCGGAGACAAAGAGACGCGGGCTCAGCTTATTAATGACAGGCTGTTGAGCTGCGACTTTGACGTTTGCATTTCATCATACGAAATTGTATTGAAGGAGAAGGCCCAATTGAAGAAGTTCGCGTGGCAATATATCATTGTCGACGAGGCTCATCGTATTAAGAACGAGGAGTCTCAACTATCGCAGATCATTCGTGTGTTCAATTCTCGTAATCGACTACTGGTTACGGGTACGCCTCTGCAGAACAACCTTCATGAGTTATGGGCGTTGTTGAACTTTATTTTGCCTGATGTATTCTCCGATTCTCAAGTCTTTGATGAGTGGTTTGAGGGACAAGGTGGTGACCAAGATTCAGTGGTTAAACAGCTTCACAAGGTCTTGCGGCCGTTTCTGCTGCGGAGAGTCAAAGCCGATGTCGAAAAATCTCTGTTGCCAAAGATTGAGACCAATTTGTATATTGGGATGTCAGACATGCAGCTGCAATGGTATCAGAAGATCCTGGAAAAGGATATTGATGCGGTGAATGGTGCTGTGGGTAAGCGAGAAAAGACGCGTTTGCTCAATATAGTAATGCAATTGCGCAAATGTTGCAATCATCCTTATTTATTCGAGGGAGCGGAACCGGGCCCTCCATATACTACTGACGAACATTTGGTGTATAATTGCGGCAAGATGATGATTCTTGATAAGCTTCTGAAGCGATTTCAACAGGACGGTCACAGAGTTTTGGTTTTTTCGCAAATGAGCCGAATGCTTGACGTGCTGGAAGATTACTGCTTGTTCCGAGGATACAAGTATTGCAGAATTGATGGTCAAACTGCTCATGAGGATCGTATCAGCGCAATTGATGAATACAACAAACCCGATTCCGACAAGTTTGTTTTTCTTTTGACGACTCGAGCCGGTGGTCTAGGTATCAATTTAACTACTGCAGATACGGTCGTACTATATGATTCGGATTGGAATCCTCAGGCTGATCTTCAAGCGATGGACCGAGCCCATCGTATTGGACAGACCAAACAAGTGAGAGTATTCCGATTTGTGACTGAAAATGCGATTGAAGAAAAGGTACTTGAACGAGCTGCGCAAAAGTTGCGACTAGATCAACTTGTCATCCAACAGGGTCGGGCGCAGTCTACTCAAAACACAACCAGTCAAAGCGATTTGATTGGAATGATCCAGCACGGAGCCAGTGAAGTTTTTAGCAAAAAGTCCGGCACTATGAACCAACAATCAATGACAGAAGACGATATTGACGCAATCTTGGCCAAGGGTGAAGAAAAGACCGCAGAATTGAATTCAAAATATGAAAAGCTTGGGTTGGACGAATTACAACGATTCAGCATGGATTCAGCATATGAATGGAACGGTACAGACTTTAAGAATAAAGGCAAGAAAAAGGGTATTGCCCAGGTTACATGGATTAATCCAGGTAAGCGAGAGCGAAAGGAGAACTATTCCATCGACTCGTACTACAAAGAAATGCTATACAGCAGTAATAAAAACACCAATGGTAAGCATCAAGCTCCACGCGCACCCAAGCAAATACACATTCAGGACCATCAATTTTATCCTCAGCGATTGGTAGACCTGCAGGAGAAGGAAACGTCGTACTATAGAAAGTCAATAGGATACAAGGTGCCGCTGCCCGAGGGAAAGGAGAAGGACCTTGAAAATCGAGAGGCTGAACGGCAACTTGAACAACAAGAAATTGATGAGGCTGAGCCTTTAACAGTCGAAGAGGAAGAAGAAAAGAAAGCTTTGGTACAAGAAGGATTTGGTAACTGGACACGAAGAGACTTCCACAATTTCATTCAAAGCAGTGCTAAACATGGCCGCAAAAATTTGAAAGAGATTGCGTCTGAATTTGAGGACAAGAGCGAAGCTGAAGTGCGCGAGTATTCAAAAGTATTTTGGAATCGATACACTGAAATTGAGGGCTATGACCGATTCATTTCGCAGATTGAATCTGGCGAAGAAAAGTCCAAGAAGACCAAACAGCACATGGAACTGATCAAAAAGAAGGTGGAAATGTATCAGGCGCCTCTGCAGCAGCTTCAAATCGTCTACAGCGTGACACAAGCAAAGAAGCAATATTCTGAAGATGAAGACCGGTTCTTAGTCGTTCAAATGTACAAATTTGGACTGGATGCCGAAAACTTGTATGAAAGAATCCGTGACGCCATCAGAGATTCGCCACTCTTCCGATTCGACTGGTTCTTCCTGTCTCGAACACCTATTGAGCTGAGTCGTCGCTGCACTACTCTTATCACAAACATTGTGCGGGAAATGGATTCCTCAGCAGCATCCGGCAAACGTAAACCATCCGGCCCACCAGAAGAGAAGCAGAAGAAAAAATCTAAGCGCGCTAAGCGAGCTGTCAGTGACGATAGCTCTTCATAATATTTATATATATAATCGCCTATTTTACGGACTACATTTATTCAACGGTACCCTTAAAGTTCAACATTACTCGTTTTGACCAAAAACCAAATAGATACTAATTACTACATACTGAATTACTCGGCAGGTTGCTCCTTGGCAGGTTGCTTCAACAGCTTTTCAATTTCTGGGCCAATCTTCTCTGGGCTAGTTGTGGATGCCCAACGATGAGCAACATTACCATCTCTGTCAATTAGGAACTTTTCAAAGTTCCACTTGATTCCCTTGAAGCCCAAAAGACCGCCCTTCTTGTCCTTAAGATAGTTGTAAACTGGGTCTGCCTTGTCGCCGTTGACATGGATCTTTTTCATGATAGGAAAGCTCACGCCATAGTTGGTCTGACAAAACGACTCAATCTCCTCCTGGCTGCCTGGCTCTTGACCACCAAATTGGTTGCAAGGGAATCCGAGAATCTCCAGGCCTTCAGCATGGTACTTTTTGTACAATTCCTCCAAACCCTTGTATTGTGGCGTGAACCCGCACTTGGACGCCACATTGACAATCAAAACAACCTTGCCCTTCAATTGATCAAAGGAGAACGTCTCGCCCTTCTTGTCGAGAGGCTGGAGGTCATAGAAACTAGTTGCGCTGGTCATTGTTCGTGCAAATCCGTACAGTGGCGGTAAACTGTGTTTTATGCAAGGTCTGGTGGTACGCAAAAGCAGCATTGCCGAGTATTTATAGCCAGTTCTAGACTTCACTTTTGGTCCCGTCGGCAGACCGACCAGTCAGGGCCCCACAGCCGCGCAGTCCGCGCATAATCATCATGCGCTCACGTGACAACTCTTAAAGTGATGAAGGTGTATTCTCTTTTCAGGAACATTTCAGGTTCAGTGCTGTACATACAGAGAGTGATAAGGGAGCCAGTAGTTGAATGCGTAGAGGTATTTCTTACATGTTGGTCACATTATGGATGCGATGAGCCCCACCAGCGCATCGCCGTTTTACTGTTGATCAGGAACGTTTGCTGTTTCAGCTGAAAGCAAGGATCCCGTGAGTGTAATTGTTTTTGGGGCTGGATCCTGTTGTGGCACAGTTGTTGCTGTAGAAGTGGTAGTTCTAAGATTGGTTATGTGAAGTTGCAAGAGTGGATATATAGAGAGAGAAAGAACCGTCTTTTATAGAGATATATGTGTATGTTTCTTAAAGAACGTTATCATAGGGTGATATCCAGAGGAATTAACAAAGGGCAATTACCGTCGGTGTCTTGTTGTTCTACCACTTGGTTTGTCTTTGCACAGAGAAGGTGCTCCTAATATACGTAGTTGGTTATATACTTATATATATGGACGAAAGGGAATGAAACTAGCTCATATTCTCTCAGCTTTAATTGGTAGTTGAAGGCACTGGCACTGTTTGCTACACTAGAGATTAATTGGCAGTCAAAAGTACTGGCATTGTCTGCCACACTAGAGATCGTATACTGGTAAGGAAAAAGACCAAGTGTAGGTTAAGTTACTAGGCAGACTGCTTATTCTACCTCGATCACAGATGGAGATATGCCTGGTATTGAGGCCGTGGATAGTTAAGCCTTGACTAATTTACCTCGCTTTGAACGGGTGTAACTATGTAGACGCCTGGCTGGGACGGATCGCTTGTTTCTGGGAAGGTTGTTAAACTGTGGAGTTTTAGTTGCGAAATCGAAAATTGCAGAACATGAAGTAGAGATGATGAGGCTGTCGCCTCCTTCGTATTCAGCTTCAATATCTTCGTAAACAGTGGTTAAGGACGGAGCTCTATGTACTGATGATGAAGGTCTTCGCGGCTTTGTACAGGGAGGATCCAATCTGAATTCGGTTTGGTTCGAGCCCTCGGAGACGGAAGGTTGGTCGTCGTCATCTGTTAGAAACTCTAGGTGTTGAAGCTCAATTTGTTGAGCTGCAGGGTTTTCTGGATTCATTTCATTGAACTGAGATGGACGTTCTGGCTGCTGGGAGCATGGGTTTGTTAGACATTTTGTCGTTTGTAGTGTGTATAAAAGCTTGAAAGAATAATGGGCGAGTACGGTGAATACAAACAGGAAGAAAGCGTTTGTGTCCCCTTCTCTAGTGCCTTGTGTGGCCTTATAGCCAAAGCCCGTAACACAAACAGCATAGATTGTAATCTTGACATATTGCTTAGCCAGGCTCAAGAGCAAATTCCACACCATCAACATGAACGAAGGATACATGGCTATTCAAGTGGAATCAAACTTTATCTACCCGTTCGTCTTGTCACGGTGATGTAAATTTCAAACTGTCACAGCATACTTCCGAGTTATCCTCTAACTGTAGCAATAGGGTTAATGAGCTGGGTTAAGGGGTGGAATAGTTGCTGGCAAAGATGTTAGAATGTACGTGATAAATTACGACAATACAGTAGTTAACGTGGAGGAATGAAAACTAATCAGCTCGTCTATTTATTCTATGAGGGATATTTTTCCGGGTCTTCATCTTTAACACCGACGTTTTGTTCACGGAGGTCGAGCCACTGAACATGTTTGAAATTAGGGTCGTCTCTTGTAGATTCAACGATCTTGTCAATGTAGTCAGTGAGAACTACGAGACAGATGGCATCGTAACCACCGGCGCCTGGCACAACTCCACCAACTACGCCGGGGACGGACGAACAAGCATCTAGTAAGCGAGTTTGTTCAGGAGGCTCAATTGGAACACCAGATTTGTCGGACATGAGGCGCAGATATTTGCGAATGTTTTTAATCATATCGGCAAGCTGTAGCAGGTGTCCTTCCAGGGGCCAGGTGTATTCAGTTGGGTTTGAAAGCTTGTTGAGCTTGGAAAGAAGGTTGATTAGGGACATGTTGCAACCATCTAGCGACTTCCAGATCTCCGAAGATTCTTCCGGCTTATCCACTTTCCATTTCAGAACGGTCGAAACCATCTTTGGCGTTTCAGAACCCCCTTTGACATCCCCCATTAGTAAGCTGAGTCCCTCAGGCATAGAACAAGGGTCCATTGCGATCCCCCACGGTTCGTCAATAATAGATTTGACTAGCGAGGGTTCTAATTTAGTTTGCATGACATCAGCCAGGAGACTGGGAGGGAACCGCCTGTACACAATTGATCCCATCGTTGCTGCTGCGACGTCAAAACCAGAACCAATCTTGCCCTGAGCACTGCAGTGGGCTAATTGAGCCAAGTTATGGATCAACTGGAGAGTGGCCTTTGACGTCAAATCCAGGGGCGACGAGGAGAAATATGATAGCAATGCGGCTGTCAGAACAACTGTCAGAGCAGCAGAGGATCCTAGTCCTGTCTTTGGGACCTCAGAGATGGCTTTGTCATGGTATACAAATGAATCAGTTTGAGACGTGTTCTGAGAATGATAGGCATTATCAGAATATATGGTGATATTTACCATACTACTTTCCTTTGGAACAAGATAGGCCAAAACAGTCTTAATCACTGCCTCAACGAATGGGTTCTTGCCATGTAATTTTTCATCCTTATACTCCCATTCTCCTCCCTTGAATTGCGGACTCTTCACCGTGATGCGCATTTTTTCTGCCTTGTGGCCGTCGACAACAGCATGCATGCGGGCTGAAAGTCCAACCACATATGCAGAATGCTCAGGAAACAAGACCAGATATCCGCCAGCCAAAAGGGCCTTCCCTGGTGCTGAAAATGCCTGCTTCATGGCTTCGATTCTCGTTCTGTTGGGAATAGAGAAAACATCGACAAGTCCTGTCGTTCTCCGCGCATCCTACACCAGTTCCCCGATCCCTTTGACGCTTTTTTATTACTGAATGATCTCGCCAATTCACCATGTATAAGATACGAAAACTATCTAGTGGACTGAAATAGTCAAGGAATGCCAACTAGTCCAATTGCGAGGTGTCTTTTTTATACTAAATCGTAACCCTATGACAAAAGAGTCGCAATTTCTGAGCCTTAATTTTATTAATATTACAATGGGCCATGACGCCGAAAAGATGCCCAACCCTGAGGGCAGACTGTTCCATATTGTCGGTTGTTGTTGATTACTATGAAGCGTCGGATAAATGGGAGGTCTATCGGAGATGGGAAGAAAAATTGATTTGATACAGGCCAATCATTAAGAATGACCAACGCCGAAAAGGAAAAATGTCCTGTGGACCATGAGGCGAGGAAGGCGTGGCTGAACGGTGGAGAGGGCTGTCCAGTGGACCATACTAAGATGGCAGAAGCATGCTCATCTTCACGTTCAGATCAGCAAACTGTTGGCAAAGGAGTCAACCCCAGTACTGGCCTATCACTTGAACGAGAGATTTCCTCTATTCCCCGAGCAGACACTGGATCCAATTGGGTCTACCCGTCTCAGCAGCAATTTTTTGATGCCATGAAGCGTAAAAACTTCGACCCCAATGCCCGGGATATGCAGACCATCATTCCCATCCACAACGCAGTAAATGAGCGGGCCTGGATGGAAATCTTGAAATGGGAAGACGGCCAAGGCGGTGAGAAATGTGGAGGACCAAAGTTGGTTCGTTTCCAAGGTGACTCGTCTAAACTAACTCCCACGGCCCGTTGGAACATGTTCATGGGCAAACAGAAGCCGTTCGATCGTCATGACTGGCTGGTGGACCGCTGTGGAACTCAAGTCGAATATGTCATTGACTTTTATTCAGGCAAGCCAAACCCAATCAGCCCAGATATGCCAAGTTTCTACCTGGATGCACGACCAAAACTCAATAGTCTTGAAGGCGTCCGGATGCGCATAGCTGGAATGTTTAAATAACCATCCTATTTATCTTTCATGTACATACTAGCTTTCTTAAACTGACTATTTTTCTCCTGAATAGAATAATTCGTCAGCCCGCAGTCCACACATGGGCGGTCCATCATTCAAACACATCAAAGCCTATTGTATTTTTTCTATCGTCTCAATCCGAGAAAGCATATGTACTTGGTGATGGTATTGATACGAAAACTGTGCATGGCGAAAATAATTTATAAAATTTTAGCGTGATAGGAGCGTCTCGTTTTGTAAATGTTGTATGCTACGATAAGCACACCCTGGACAACGATAAAGAGTACAAAGACAATCCAAATTGAAGGTCCTCCGTTTGCGATTGCCTGATTGACAGACTCTGGTAATGTTCCCAGAAGAGAAGACGTGTGTTCGCTAACCGTGTGGGAGATTTGGTCCAACTGGTTTCGCAGGTTTTGCATTTCTTGTGAAATGTGCTGTTTGTGGGTGTCGGCGCCCAGCTTGTTGTTGACATCTCTGAACATGCCCTCAATGCGATCAATACGTGCTTCCAAGCCGCTCAATTGTTGCTGAACATTTCCCAGACCCTTGATGTTTCCATCCAAACGGTCAAGTCGCTGATTAGTCTGATCCAACTTTTGCAACACAGCGTCCAACTGTCCAACATTGTTGCTATCTCGGGGATTCTGTTGAATTGGTTGTTGCTGCTGTTGTTGAGGTGGCTGTTGCTTCGCTCCTGGTCGGTGAACAGAAAGGGAGTCAACAAGACGCGGATAGACGTTAAACTTGTGAACGACAAACGAATCCGGATTGCCCGTCGAGGCGGCAGTCACTCCAAAGAAAAGATCCTTAGGAAGTGACACAGCATCAGTCTCAAAGCATTTCTGCCCGTTGACGTCGACAATAACCGACCCCTGGCCATAGCCAACTCGCAGGGTGAATTGAGCGCCCGTGTTTCTATAGTTGATCTTGCACAGAGAGAACGCCTTCTCCACTGGGTTCTTGAAGTTCTTGTATCCAATTGATCCATCATTCAGATGCCCTCGCAGAGTGCCCTCCCCGCTCTCCATGTCCAAGAATAATCCCAATCCATCCCAGTAATCACGTGACCCGTGAACTGGACCCGGTTGATTTGGATTTCCTGCATACCAAAGGGCGAGGCCACCGCCGGGGGCGGAGGGGCCAGCGACAGTAAGAGAGACCTCCAGGGTCCATTCATTGAATGGGTTCTTGTACTTGGACCAAAGTGCGCCTTGTTGGTTGCCCTTATCCAGGGGGGTCAGGGTCACCTTGTTGTTGGAAAATACCGTGGCACCACTGTAATCAAAGTCGCTCACAGGGCCATTGAACTGTGCAGGCAAAGAGGAGGACTTGTCTGGTACATCTTGTGCTTTCGCAGCTCCATAGATGGCACCAATTGTCCCCAGTATCGTAGACAGTCTCATCTGTGATGCGTTTTGTTGTGAAGTGTACACGTCGACGCACGTTAACTCCCAAATGTCATCACCGACTGTCATGCGTCACGGATCTGATCGGTGATCTAAGACTTTTAGCACGTAGATTCGTTTGTTTTTTGTACTGATTTTTTTGTTGGGTCTTGGTGAATGGATGGGTTTGAAACGGGTCTTTTTTTGAGTAGCACGTTTTCACATCTAGGACTTGTGTTGACGTCTTACAATGAAACCTGTTGATTAGAGTAACCCTGGTTCACAGGAATTGGGTCTTGGATGTGTTTGGGACCGGGCTTTTAGAGTAATGCGTGTTTGGCATCCATCAATCAATCGCCTAGTTCTTGTGAAGTGTTGACACTAAGAATCTGTTGGTTAGTGTAACCTGGTTCACAGCAATGGGTCTTGGATGGGTTGGGAACGGGCTTTTAGAGTAATACGTGTTTGGCATCCATCAATCAATCACCTAGTTCTTGTGAAGTGTTGGCACTAAGAATCTGTTGGTTAGTGTAACCTGGTTCACAGCAATGGGTCTTGGATGGGTTTGGGACAGGGCTTTTAAGAGTAATACGCTAATCACATCCATCAATCAATCGCCTAGTTCTTGTGAAGTCTTGACACTAAGAACCTGTTGGTTAGTGTCTTACAATAAAACACCTGTTGATTAGAGTAACCCTGGTTCACAGCGATTGGGTCTTGGAAGGGTTTGGAACAGGGCTTTTTAGAGTAATACTTGTTAGACATCCATCAATCAATCGCCTAGTTCTTGTAAAGTCTTAACACGAAGAACCCGTTGATTAGTTTAACCCTGGTCACAGCAATGGATCTTATGGGTTTGGGACCGGGCTTTTTAGCATAATACGTTGTTAACATCCATCAATCAATCACCTAGTTCTTGTAAAGTCTTAACACAAGAACCTGTTGATAAGTCTTAAAACCTGGTGTAATTGATCAGTAGCATAGCTGTAATCCAATTGCCAATTTGGACCGGATTATTTGAGATCCACTGCTAGCCCGGGTAGAACACTTAATCCAGAGCCTACAGCACTTGCTTTTTACATCATCTTGCAGGATCCCGTTAAAGCATTGAACATATCTGAGCACTTTTCAGATTTGCGCTTTACCGTTGGTCTGCGCAGCACTGCAAGGAAGGTGGGATCCGGTTGCAGTAGGTCTTAGCTGTCTAATTGCGCATTTGCATATGCATCCACACCGTTGGCCGGTTTCAAACTTCAGCAGTCTGCTCAGACTACACCGCTTTGTATCAGACTTGCAGCCCTAGCCTAGCCAGTCGCCCCGTTTGCCGTTGTATGAAAAATTAATTAAATGCATTGCCCCATTTGTGGCAATGAATTTTTTCATTATTGGTTAGAGGGGAGATAGAAAGATATTAACCATCTATTGAAGAACTAATAGTATTCCAACTTAGTGGAGAGTATACGAAAAACCTACACTATGCATAAAGTGGACGTCCCACCCATGTCGTGATTCGGCACGTCGGTTCCTGAGGTAACGATCGGGATCTCTGTTTGTTTTTAGAAGGATCGAGGCAAGTTTCCAGGTGGGTTTGTCAGCCAATAGTTGAGCATGCAGAAGGGAGGATAAATGGTCTAGGAGTAGGATTTTCTTTTTTTCTTTTTTTTTTTTTTTTTTTTTTTTTTTTTTTTCTTTTGTGAAACCAATCAAATCGTTCAATTCCAGCTATCAGTTGGTCAACCCAAAAGACTAGCTCATTTCCCTCACAATTGCTTCAAAGCCCTGTATTAAACCGTCCGATGGTTTCCGGGGTAACTTGGATCGGGCCGACAAGGGTTAGGGCTGGCCGGGAGTTTTGAGAATTTTTCGCACAAGACCAGGGAAAAGGAAGACAAGCTGAAAGAGATAGGTAAAGATGTCGTTTCTAGGACTTGGTGGCAACCCCGGCGCTGGTGGAAATCAGGTGAATCAGATGAAGGTCGAAGCGGCCGAGGCTGAGTTGGATATGGTGTCCGACATGTTCAACCGATTGGTTGATTCTTGCCATCAAAAGTGCATCAAGGAGAAGTACAATGAATCAGAGCTGAACAAATCCGAGAGTCTGTGTTTGGACCGATGTGTTGAGAAGTATTTTGAAGTCAACACCAAGGTTGGTGAGGTGAGTATCATGTTTTTGGCAGAGAGAGCTACCGGGGCTAACAATTGTAGCACATGCAAAGACTCGGAAACAACCAAAACTTTATGGGCAGACGTTAAATTCCGCTATGTATATACAGTTTGTACATTAGACAACATGATTTGTACTATTTAACGATACGTGGATATCATTGGGGCGAGAAGAGCATCAAAGCCGCCTAGTCCATTGTCTCACCTGTATCGGGGGTTTTTGTACATTTTCTCTCCGTTTCAAAGGGAATAATAGGACAGTAGTTACAAAAAAACAAGGCTGAAGAAACAATGAGCTACTATTCGTTCCTAGAACGTAGAGACGAAAAAGAAAAGTGGTTTTAATAAATTATATCGGTTAATTAAACAACTTTCCCTTCCTAAACAAAGCATCGGTCCGTTAAATCGACAAAAGTGGTCTAAATAATAAATTATAGGTTAATAATAAGAGCTTGCTCCCATTGTCCATTGTGGCTGTGGCGGCCGTTGTTGTTGCTGTTGTTGATAAGCCATCTTCTGCAGATGCTGAGTGTACTGCGCGTACGGCTGCTGTTGAGGTGGTCGCTGCTGAGCCAATGGCACTTGTGGCTGAGGCTGAGGCTGAGGCTGCGGTTGTGGCTGTGGCTGTGGTTGTGGCTGTGGCTGCTGCTGCTGCTGCTGCTGGCGAAGGCTAGGCGGATCAGGCATTTGATAGACGGGGATTGGAGGGCCCTCGAGGAAGCCCTTGTTTGGCCGGATCAGCGACTGCTGGATCTGCTGATATTGCTGCTGGTACTGCAGGCTCTCTTCCTGGTCGTCGGAGGCGATGTTCCCCAGCAGTTCACGGACGCCGTTCTCCAACAAATGGTCTCGCTGTTGCTGTCTCAAGGACCAGAATTGGCTCCACATTGTGTTGCGGGCGTTCCTCTGCTGGTTCAGATATTGGTTGAACTGCGACACGCTGTGCTGCGCTTCATAAATGGACGCTGACGTGCTCACCGTCTTGCGGTGGTGGTGGTGGTGATGGTGAGAATGAAGGTGTCCAGAATCCGGTTCGTGGAAGTCAATTGACCCATTGATCCCCGACCCGGGGATAAACACGCCGCCCAAGAGCAGTGGCTGGTTGACATTTGCCGGATCCGTAGACGTTGCCGAATGCGACTGGAAGTCTGGGGTTGCGTGTTTTGTGGCCGATGTCGAGGTGAACGCGCTACGGTCGGCGATGACGGGGTCGTGTTCTGTAAAGCCCTGTTCAATAGCTTTCTGCTCCCAATAATCGTCCCTGACCCTTCGTCCATCCTTAATGACTCTGGAGCCGAACTGTCGAAACACCGAGCGGGCGGTGACAATGGCAATGGCCCGTGTTCGAAAGGCCGGCGGTAGGAGGTCCATGCTAATGAGCTGGTCCTTGTCTTCCTGGTTACACAGTATCTTGTACAGGTTTTTGTTCTTGTTGAACAGAAGGTACGAGTCCCTGTATCCGAGCTCTTTGGCGCACTCTGCGCCGAGCATAAACAGCTTCTCTCCTCTGCCGGCCAGTCTAAACGTGCGCATCCGGTACTCGCGTCCTCCTAGCAACCCGCCGTTTGAATCGACCTTCTGTTCGCCTCGGTCATCCTGCTCGACGCTCTGGTACTCGTGTCCGTCTGCTGTCAGCTCCCGCGTCGTAAACACCCCCAGCTGAAGCATTGGTCGTTTTCTGTTCCTCTTGCCCTTTGGTCCCAAGGTGTAGGCTACAGGCTGACCTAACCCTGGGACAAGTGGTGTGGTAGGTAACGGGTGAGTTAAAGGAGTATCAAGTTAACATAAGTTAGAAATGCTAGAGAATAGTTTCTGCTTAGAGATGAGATTGAGTGGTCTAAGCGGGAGTAAGTATCTAGAGATGACTACCAACCATCTAAGCGAGACAAGTTAAAGGGTAAGTATCTAGAGATTGACTATCCAACCATCTAAGCGGAGATAAAGAGCAAGTATCAAGTTAATATAAGTTAAAAATGCTAGGCAAATAGTGTCTGCTTAGAGATGAGATTGAGTGATCTAACCATCTAAGCGAGATAAAGAGCAAGCATCTAGAGATGACTCGCAACCATCTAAGCGAGATAAAGAGCAAGTATCAAGTTAATATAAGTTAGAAATGCTAGACAAATAGTTTCTGCTTGGAGATGAAGAGATTGCTGGACCTGGGCGGCTTTGGAGGGAACTTGTAGAAAGACATGTTCTTCTTGAACTTGCCGAGCTCGCGCTCACAGGTGTGCTTGTAGTCGCGGTGGTTCATCTCGACGTAACGCTGGGGGTAGCAGCGGGTGTGGAATGCATCAAAGAAGTGGGAGTAGCCGCCGGAAAGGATGAAGACGTCTGGATAGTATAAATAAGGGTATCTGTTAACGTTGAGCAGCCGATCAAGGTTTCGTAAATGCATTGCCATGCGCGGACCGCGGTGGGCCGAGTATTCACAGTGGAAGATGATGACGGTCCGTCGATTGTCGTTCTCGATCTTGTCGATGTTGGACAGCAGCTCCTGCTGGAGCTGGTCTTTGGAGTTGATGTTGATGGCCCCGCTGATGTGGCCGCCATTGTACTCGTATTCAAACCGGCAGTCGATGACCACGTGTCTGGAGTAATGCTCAGCATACTTTCCATCCATGATGTCGCACAGCGTGTCGCGGTCGATGCGTTTGAACGGGTCCTCCTTGACGGTGGTTGTCTCGAACGGAGGCGTTCGCTCGACCGCGTCGAAGTAGCAGGCGCCGGCGGGCGACGACGTGTCTTCGGCCACGGACGAACAAGAAGAAGACGAAGCCGCTGTGGGCGTGGACGGCGACGCGTCGCCCATGACCACGTCCTGCGCGTTCTCAAACATGGACTGAGTGCGTCTAAACTTGGACTTGCGTCGACAGCCCGCCGGCGAGTCCACCAGGCTGCGCCGCTTGTTGTTGGCGTTGAACTCGTCGGCCGTCTGGAACGACAGCGACGGGAACAGGGCCCGACGCGGAGTGGGGATTATCGGGCTCTTGGACGACGAGATGTGGAAGTTCTGCGACAGGTCGGCCGCCAGTGAAGCCGTTGGCGACGTGTTAAGAAGGGGTTTGCATTGCGTAGGGGTACACAGGGCCCGATGGCCGCCTCCTCCATTCCGTTTGGCCATCACAGGAGACGATGCAAAGAGGGAGTCAATCGACGGTGACAAGTCCATGACGAATTAGCCTATTATTATTATTATTATTATCTTTGGTTAGTAGTAGCCAGCTTTCTCCCTGGTCCAGTCCACCGTGCCGACGACGCGTACCCTTTATATCTTGCTTCACGCACCTCACAATTCGGGCCCATATTTACCACCTGCCCGATTGGGCAAAATGTAATTACACCGGCATTGACCACCTTCCAAAAGCAGGTGCAGCTCCCGATCGACAAACCCGTACTTCACCTCACGCACGCCCTAAACTGCCACATCCGACTTGCTTTTTTCGTGGGATATTGTCCTCGTCGATGCCTGGCTGTCGCCGGCTCCTGTGTACGTCCATGTATATATCGATATATCTATATATCTATATATCTGTGTGTGTGTGGGTGGGTGTGCGCACGACACAGAAACAACAGCAAAAAAAAAAAAAAAACGCCGCTATACTCTCCCTATATACGGTACCCTTCTACCAATCATATATTTACTCATCCATGAAGATCGACCCTAACCCTATCCATTTCACCATCTCAAGTCAAGATCCACCCCTGGAGGTGGTTTGCGGGGGGTGCATGAGGACGATTCCTTGTAGGAGGGAGCCGTTTGGACCAGCGAGCGCTAGCTGGGCAGCCGCCAGCTCTGCATAGCTGGATTGGAATGAGCCCTTCTGGCCTGCCGTCGGGAATGCTATGGATCTTCAGCTCAGACCCATCTGGGCTTAACCGCTGGTGGTCGCAAACCCTAGCCCTGGGCCGATGATGAATGTGGTAGTAATAGTAGCTGTGGGTGGTGCCTTTGTGTGCGGATGAGGACGATCGGGGCGGGTTTTCTTTTTGTCCACTGGGGCATTTTTTTTTTTTTCCTTTCCCCTCGTCGGCGCATACAACGCGCGAGTACGCGGATATGCAGAACCATATCCGTTCTATGTCGGGCGAGTACCAATAGTTGGGGACGAGGGCCGGGCCCATATTAATTAACGGTATCACAATTGCGCAACGTCTGCAGGATGGTTACGAGTCCGTATAACAGCGGGAGCGCCAAGTGGTGGTGGTGGTGTGGTGGTGAAGGCGCATGAGTAGGCGCTGGCTAGGCCATCTGCAATGCAGGAGCAATAGTATAGGACTTGTGCTAACTACAGGACTGGCTGTACTGGACGCGCGCACGTTAGCTGTCGTTTCACATTCTGGCCAGCATAAGACGGGTCCTCGGCTGTGGACGCGTAAACAAAAAAAAAAGCGAGACGCGTATATATTCTATGGTGACCCTGGTCAGCGAAACGGGACAATTCTAAATCAAGATTAATTATTAATGCAGCTCATCACGAACAACGAACCCTGGCGACGTTACGCTGAAGATCAGGCGCCTTCAACCACGTAGTCGACCAGATAGCCGTGCTCAATAATGTTCTCCAGCTTGGCGTAGTGTCGCTGCGAGTACGGCAGCAGGGCGTCTATGGTCTTCATGATCCCGGGCAAGGCCAGAAGCGCGTCGATGCGGTGGGTTTGCAGGATTTGGTGGAGGATTCTCTGCGAAATGCGGCTGGTCTTGGATCGGGTGTTCCAGTCCCTGATTCGCGCCAGCAATTGAACAAGGTTGTCGTCGTCCATGTCTTTGACCAGATCGCCAATGTCGGCGTCGGCCATCTGGGTAAACAGCCGGAGCAGTCGCAGCGGGTGGTTGAGCGAGTCCAACGCAATCCGCACGGCCTGTTTGTACTTTCCCTGACGGACCAGGTTGTCAAACTCCTGGTCCTTCTCCACCTCCAGTTGCCGCTCCTGCGCCTGCTGCTGCTCGCGGGCCGCAGTCACGTCGGCCCAGACAGTAAGCACGGAGTCGCCGCCGCCGGAGATCAGCTCCTGGCCGTGGACCGCCAGCGACCACACCTTGTCTTCGTGGTTGTCCAACGTGCACGCGCATTCGCCAGTCGCGACGTCCCAGACCTTGACCAGGCCGTCGCCAGCCACGCTGACGATTTGCCGGCCCTGCGAAATCGTGCCCACCTTGAGAACCGAGTTGGCGTGGCCTTCAAACGTGCGCTCGCACGCCATGGTCTTCAGGCTCCACAGCTTGACGGTCTTGTCGCCCGAGCCGGAAATGAGGACGTCGCGGTCGAACGGGCTAAACTTGACCGTCCACACGCCGCGGCGATGGCCCCGCAGAATGCCGACAACGTCGCCACTGCCAGCGTCCCACACCTTGATGGTGCGGTCCTGGCTGGCGGACGCAAACAGCTTGCCGTCGTACGAAACGTCAAGTGCATTGATGTCCTTGTCGTGCGCCTTCCGCGTGTAGTCGGCCACCCCCCGGTCCACGCTCCATCGCTTCACCGTCAGGTCTTGGGACCCAGTGAACACGTACTTGGGTTTGGGCACGTTCTTGGGAATGGCCACAGCCCCAATGCTCCCCGCATGCCCCTTGAAGGTCTGAACCAGCTCCCGCTTGTCCGTGTCCCACAGCCGGGCCACCTGATCCTTGCCGGCGCTAAGCACCATCCGGCCGTCCTGCGAGCGGTCCAGGGCAATGACAATGTCGCTGTGGCCCGCAAGCACGTCGTAGTCCACCATGTTATGATTCTTGTTGACAATCCGAATCTCCGGCGAACTGTTGGTCGCAATAACAAGCTCCTGCTCGTTGAGGTAACTGCAATCAATGATCTCGCCATGTGTCCCGGCCATCCGCCGCACCACACCCAGATGGTCGTCAAACACCACTATCGTCTGATCTGTGTACATAGCATACAACTGGCCATCATGCCTAATGGCCCCTATAATACTGCTCTCTCCTTCAATGGCCCCGCTTTGTCCAATCTTCTCCCCGCTGCTCAGCCTCCACTTCTTGACAAGGCCCTCCTCGCCGGCCGTGTATATACAGTCCTCGTCGTCCATATAACCCATGCATTCTATGCTTTCCTTCACCGGAACGGTCTTAATTAGCTTGCTTCCCTCCCACACATTCACAACCTTATCTCGTCCTCCAGAAACCAGCCGCTTGCCGTCGTTGCTGAACTCTAACACCCTGACCACACTGACATGGCCGTCCAGCACCGCAGTGCATTTGGACCGCGCCAGATTCCACACCCGAACCTTGCCATCCTCGCTGCCGCTGGCCAAACGCAGATCCGTCCCCTGGCAGTAAAACGCCAGCGCAGAAACCACTCCTCCGTGTCCAGTAAAGCTATGGGTCATGTGTCCGCCGCGTAGATCCCAGACTTTAACTCCACCTTCAGCGCCTCCAGTTGCTACCAGCGACGATGTTGGATCCATCGCGCACACAATCACCGGACTGCTGTGGGCCTTGGCAATCTTCTTCTTCTCCTTGAACCCATCTTCTCCATCCCGTTCATATATAACCATCAAACAGCTTCTTGCGCATGCAACCACATAGCGTCCGTCCGGCGAGATGCCCACGCTGGTCACCGCATCCTCCACCTCCAGCTCTGACCCGACCCGGTCGCCGCTCTCAATATCAGTCACCGCAACTCGGTCTTCATTGGACGCCGTCACCAGCAGCCCGTCTTCACTAATGCTCCCTCCTCCGCTGCTGTAAAACGGCCGATACACCCGCTTGGCCTCGAAATACCTGCTCAGCTCCATTTATCTAATCTAGCCTCATCCTCCCACCTCCCAAAATTTTTCACTCACCAATACCTCCAACCCTAACCCTGCGAGCCCAAAAAGATAAAGGGCCCTCCCAAAGCTACCTCGGCAAAAAAAGGGAAAGAGCAATAGAGAAAAAAAAAAAAAGAAAAAAAGCATGCCTAACAAAAGAGGAAAAAAAAAAAAAAATGCTCGGAGATCCCTCCTGGGTGGAGATTGTACCTGAAAAAGAACAACCAAAAAAAGAAACGACAGCGACGACCGTGCGAAATATTTTTTGGACCTCGACAACGGCAAGATCGCCGATTGATTGTTTATGCGTCGCCAATTAGCCGTGCATGTAAGTAATCAGACTTAAACCCTGTCGTGCATGTACATGCATAGCATAATTGTATTGTGATGCAGGCGGACGGGGTTCTAAGTGGGATATGATGTCAGGCGGATTGCCCGTGACAGATTCCCAAAACGGAAGGTATATTCAGGAACAAAAATTTGTTTGTTTGTGTGGGGCCCAAGTAGGCAGGAATTTGGCCATTGCGACCAGGCGGCGTTGCCCGTTTGATAGGTGAAACATCCAAAAGCAAGAATACTAAACAAATTAAACGTACCAAGGGAATGGCATTTCATCTCCGTGGGTTGCCGGGCCGATCGGTTTATCGGTTGCCGGAGCAATGACGTTATCGACACCACACGGGGAAATGTCAACGAACGGGGGGTCGGGGACAGCGTGTTTACTTGTTTATTTATTTGTTCATTTATTTTTTGGGCATTGTTTATTTATTTACCTGTCGTCACGGGTCGCTTTAACCCTTAACATTTGGCATGGACATGGTATTTCGGATGATGTGCACGCAGTAGGGTCATATTCCGAATGCGCCTGAAGGTGGTGGTGGGTTCATGCAAGCT
This sequence comes from Blastobotrys persicus, assembly GCA_030585065.1. Taxonomy (NCBI): domain Eukaryota; kingdom Fungi; phylum Ascomycota; class Dipodascomycetes; order Dipodascales; family Trichomonascaceae; genus Blastobotrys; species Blastobotrys persicus. Next base: position 26,825 of record JAJMBO010000134.1, read on the forward strand.
TTTGGCGGAGACCAAGAGGTTCGTACGAATTGGTTAGCTCATTACTAAAAATAAATAATTAAAAAAAAAAAATCTAATAGTCTTCAACGACGTCGGGGTCAAAGACGTTGTTGGCAATGGCTTGCTTAGTGATGGAGGATGTGCGATGAATGCGAGGAGCGGTGTCGAAAATGGAGATGGCCGTGTTGTTGTTGTCGTCAGCGTCGTTGATTGTGGAAATGGACTCAAAGGACGAAACGGACGATCGATGGGACGGAGTGGACGCCGGAAGTTGAGAATCCAGGAGGACGATAAGTGGCACCTGGATGAGGATGGATTCGTTGGAATGGGAATCAAGAAACAGCTGCACTTCCACCTCGTAGTGACGGGAAATCAGACACGTGGAGAAGGTTGGGACAACCTTGTCCACGTCCGGAAGGAACAACGGCAAATGGGCGACAGTTGAATAGGAAACGTGGTCACCACCAACACGCCTCCAATTCAGTTGCTTCATCTCAAACTTGCGCCGACACACCGTCTGCACACACGGTTTCAGATTGCTGGGACAGTTTTTAGGAGGCCGCTTCAGCCGTGCTGGAGTCAAATACGTGAAGGACCTGATGCGATAAGTCATCCGATGGATCTCTGGCGGGCTGTCCTCGTGGGGATGGGACGGCGTGAAGCTGACGTCCAGGTCCAGAGTGGCCGGATGGGTAGGGGAGATTTTGAGGTTGGACGTCGGATCGGACACCGATAGCGAGCATTTGCCCAATTGAGTCTTGCGCAGGATACCACGCTTGATTGACTTGGACGACGTGTAGTCGCCTGCATAATCCGGCAAAAACTCGTCCATAAGGTACGCGGGCGCAAAGTTGACGGGCTGGAAGGTGTCCTTCATGCGAACGGCGTTGTTTATGATGCGGGCCCGGAGCCCGTAGCTGATTCGGGCACAGGCGTCTGGCAGATCGTCCGTGTGGTTCAGATGCATTGAGTAGTCCACGGGAGCTCCGAGTGCAGGAGGCAGGAGCGAATGCATGTCGGAATGGCTGGATTGGTCGCACGCCGTCGGCGGCAAGGAATAAGGTATCAGGATTGACAGCGGGAAGGTGTACTGAAAGCCGTGTTTCAAAATCAAATCAGAAGGCAAACAATGTCGTGGTACGTGGTTCTGACACACCGAAGTCTTTCGTACTACGCGTGGCATTTTATGCCCTTCACTTAGAGTAGTGGATTCGACAAGAAGGAAGTCAATGGTTATTACATCGGCTTCAATATCCTCTGCGGGACATATGATCAATTCGCCCACTAGCAGGTCTCCCAGCTGGTACACCCGGTCCATGTCCGGCAGCTTTAGCTGAATAATGTCGCTTTCTCGGTCATTCTTTCTAGGCACTATCCGCGTGTCGTTGGAATATTCCGGCGGAAGGTCGTTATCAGTCGCAGCTTCATATGGCGGAGGCGAATCTCCGGCAAACGACATTCTTATCTTACACCGTAATCACCGGGAGATGCCTTCCCTTATATATATATATATATATAGATATGATCGCTGATCGGTGCGTGGTCGGCGAAGCAATTCCCGCTATGTCAGAATGACACAAGAGGCTAGGTTCTGAAACAACACACCCAACCCAGCATGAGAACCCTAAGCTTCGGCAAGTAACAGTACGAATATTAAGTTAACACGGGTCTGAAGGAACTGCCTCCTTTCCCCTAACGGCAGAGCCAAAGACAAAGAGGACCATTTGCCAACGTGTCCGTTGGCCCTTAAAGATCTGAGCCGCACTTCACTGGAAGCCGAGCCTTGGTTCTGACGACCATATCAGGAGTCACAAGGACCTCGACTGGTTCACCAAGCACTGCTTGGGCCTTGGCCGCGAAGTCCACCTTGCTACAGACGGTGTCTCTCCCTTCACGGAACATCTCTGCCGAAGGCCACTTATTTCCACAGGGCCGTACACGACAGACGTAAGCGTACATGACTCCAGCAAAAAGAAAAGAAAAAAGGGCCGCTGATCCCGGCCATCGGACCAGAGATTCAAAGTCAGTGCGGCGATTGAGGCTGGTGCTGGAATCACTGGACCCCAGATCCAGACATAAACAAACACCACGCACATGACTCTTGGACCGAACAATAGCAAGACGTTGGGTTCACATGAAGTCGACTGCTCCACACCAAAATTGTTATGGAGTGCAACTGCAGGTCCAAGCAGCTGATCGGTGCAGCCGGGCCGGCCCGACGGACGTTTCTAGAAATACTGACGCACGCTGAGTCACGACCCTGCCAATTGGGGGGTTGATTGTATGATGAATTAGTTAAACTACCATTATTATTGGAACAGTTTATGTAGAAAACAGAAAATTAGGCATGGCGCTTGTAGACGGTTGTATATTCGACGGAATACGGGGCCTCGTACAGCCCGCCGTTTTGGGTGACGAAGCTGGTGGCGGGCGCTGAGAGGGTAATGGATCCTACTGGAAGCATGGGATTAGCAGTCGGTGTTGGCAATTGTGTAGAAACAAAGGGGTCGCTGGAAAATGTAAACGGGAGAGGGTTGATGGCCCCAGTGTCTTGGGTGACCAAACTGGTAGCAAGCGCCGAGAGGTTGATGGATCCCGTTGGATTGGCAGTGGGGGCTGGCAATTGCGTAGCAATAAAGGGATTGCTTGTAAATGTAAACGGCAGAGGGTTGATGGCACCCGGTGGCAGGGGAAGCGGCGGGAGACTAGTTGGTGGTGCTGGTGTGGCCACAGGGGAATCAGCCGGCAAAGTTGCCAGTTGCGACTTCATTTGCTCGAGGGCTGCAGCATCCTTTTGTGCTTGACTCTCAGCCATATCCTGCTGCTGCTTTTCTGCCTTTCTTAGCTCCTGCATTTGCACCTGTTGCTGTTGGCCGTTCCGACGATTCTGAAAGTCGATCCACCATTGCAACTGTGCCTCTGCTTCTTTTAAAAGGTCTTCTGGATTATACAGACCGTCTGGCCCCGGGATGGCCGTGTACGCAGCAGCAGTGCCGAGTGGCGATTTTGATGCCACCGCCACACTAGGAGCAGGAGCATTACCCCCCTGTGCAGTGTCCATTGGGACGGCTGGCATGCTGCTTGTGGCCATTGGACTGGCAACTGCCGTGTCAAGGTTCGGCATAGAGATGGGAAGGATGCTGGTTAAAAGCTCTGGAGGTATTGTCTGGATCCCCCAGCCACTGCCAAAATTTGACATTGGTTCTGGTGTGCTAGGAGACGTAGGATTGGCACCTATGTCCACTCGCAGCGGTGCACCATGAACAAAACCCAATGCGTGTGCAACGACTAAGAGTAGGCCAAAGAACATTTCGATAAAGCCGAGATAAAGATGTTATCGTTTCCACTGGGTATATATACTCTATAGCCAGGGTATAGGACCTCATTAATTGCACGCAGCTTGCTCTGGTAGCTCGGAAAACGCAAACAAGAGGCCAACTATAACTTAAGCTTAACTTTGCTATTTCGCAAGGATCCTACTTTGTTCACTGAACTTTGAAGACTGACCCACGAGAGGACCTATATATTCAATCATTTGCCGCGACTGGGCCAACAGATTCAGAATAGCTTTGATGGCGTAGACACTGAACTCGACAAGCAAGGCTAGCTCGAAGCTTATTTTGAGTGCGAGTGGAATGAGCTAAAAGCCTCCCTAGGTTCAGGGATGGGGCCCAGAAAGATTAGGTAGTTCATTTATGGTACTTTCGGGGAAATTACACGAGGCTTTGCTCCTTAGAACCTGAAAATGTAAGGACAAGTATTATGAGAATTTGTATATGACTTACGGGGAGAAATTATATTAGCGATATTTAAAGAAATGAGCAAATGGTAATGGTAAACGTCCATCGTCCATTCCACTGTGAGCATAAGGGTAAATAACTGGCAGACAATGCCATCTGAATACCAGTTACAATTGACCTTAAAAAGTTATAAGTAAATATTGCATTTTTAGCTGGCTGAATGGGTTAATAATAATTCGCACTTTATTTGTTTACCTGGTTATTTGGAAATGAATTAAAAAAAATGTAATAGTGGTTCAGAACAAAGAGAAAGAAAATATAAAACTAATGAAAAAAAAAAAAAAAAAAAAAAAAAAAAAAAAAAAAAAAAAAAAAAAAAAAAAAAAAAAAAAAAAAAAAAAAAAAAAAAAAAAAAAAAAAAAAAAAAAAAAAAAAGAAGAAGAAAAGACAGAACGCTTTGGAATATGGAATAGGTTGGTTTAAGTATCCCCTCACATACCGCCTCCCATATCACCACCACCGCCAATATCACCACCACCACCGATATCTCCTCCACCGCCTATATCACCGCCACCGATATCACCACCGCCACTCGAGTCGCCTCCACCGATGTCACCACCGCCACTCGCGTCGCCTCCGCCGATGTCACCACCGCCACCCGCGTCGCCTCCACCGATGTCACCACCGCCACCTGTATCACCACCTCCAATATCACCGCCTCCAGATGGATCCGAGCTGTCACCACCTCCAATATCACCTCCACCGCCTCCGGATGGGTCAGAATTGTCAGCTCCTCCGGATGGGTCGGAGTTGTCAGCTCCTCCCGTATCACCACTTCCGTCTAAACCTTGATCACTAGTGTCTTGCCCATCCCCCTTGGCAGCATCATCTTCACTGATACCAGAGGCATCAGGGCTATTTGTGTCGTCACTGCCCTCACCACCTCCGCTGCTGTCTTGACCATCACCTTTTGCATCTTCCTCGCTGCCAGTGTTATCTTCTTCTGCACCACCTCCTCCGAATCCACCACCACCGCCACCGCCAAATCCTCCGCCTTCTCCTCCAGCCGTTTCATCACCACTGCCCTTCGCTTCATCACCGCTATCGCTTCCAGCTCCTCCGCCGCCTTCACCGCCTCCGAATCCACCACCGCCACCAAAACCATTTCCTTCACCACTTCCGTTTGCTTCTCCTTCACCACTTCCGTTTGCTTCTCCTTTTCCATCTCCGTTCGCATCCTCCTTTCCGCCGCCTTCACCACCACCAAATCCACCACCGCCACCACCGCCGAAACCTCCACCTTCACCACCGCTCTCGCCTCCGGCTTTCGCTTCTTCCTTTTCGCCACCTTCACCACCACTCTCACCTCCGGCTTTTGCTTCACCACTTCCCTTAGCTTCTTCCTTTCCGCCGCCTTCGCCACCACCAAATCCACCACCACCACCACCGCCGAAACCTCCACCTTCACCGCCGCTCTCGCCTCCGGCTTTAGATTCTTCCTTTTCGCCACCACCAAATCCACCACCGCCCTCGCCTCCGGCTTTCGCTTCACCACTTCCCTTAGCTTCTTCCTTTCCGCCGCCTTCGCCACCACCAAATCCACC
>JAJMBO010000135.1:0-32018 GCA_030585065.1 Blastobotrys persicus
TTAAAAAAAAAAAAAAAAAAAAAAAAAAAAAAAACAATCAAAAGGTTCATATTCAATCCATATACATCTACTCAAGGGCCACAGCCTCAATCTCAACAATGGCGTTGGGCACTGGAAGAGACTTGACTTCGACGCACGACCGGGCCGGCTTGTGGGACGTAAAGTACTGCGAGTAGACCTCATTCAGCTCCTTGTATCGGGACATGTCCGTGATGAAGATGTTGGTCTTGACTATCTTGTTCAGCGAAGAACCCTCCTGTTCAAGAATGACCTTCAGGTTCTTGATCACTTGATCGGTCTGTTTCTTCATATCTCCCTCGCCCACCAGCTTTGCATCGGGGGTCAGACCGCAGTAGCCAGAAAGGTAGATGAACCCGTTGGCCTTCATGGCCTGGGAGTAGGCGGCAATTGGAACTGGAGCTTCTTTGCAAAGGATCTAAACGGCGGTTAGCTTGGTCGGTTAATCGGCCTCTTTCTTACTCACTGGAGTAGCAGACATTGTTTTTGGTCACCGCGTTTCAATTGCAATTTACTCGTCCTTTTATAGTCTTTCCTGCCATCGGTGGCTCCGATCGACTGTTGAGCGGGGATGCGGCTCAGCCATTGCACCTTTCGTTCCTCCCGACTTGCGGGGTTCCTGGGCGTCCGCTGGCCCTGGTCTATGTTGAATCAGTATGTATACGGGTCTCTGTTGAGTGCTTGGCCTGTTTCGTCCGTACTGTTAGAAGGTGTATAGCTTATATTGGGAGTATAAGATGGCAATATTAATTAGTAAAGGCAGCATCTAGTCAGGCCGTAGAGAAGCAGCTCACTATCTAATAAAATATATAATAAAGCTTTTTAATATTAATACGTATATAGCAGAGTCAACCTCCAAAAACATGTGTATCGCTAAATGTGCTTCAACAGTTACTGATAGAAAATACAAACTCCTTGACTACTTCGCCCCGTTAACTACTCTATCAAGAACCTCGCCAACTTGCAACAGCTCTTCCTCAAAGAACCGCTTTCCTACGAACTGAAGCGAAACCGGCGTTCCGTGGAAGCGTTCTGGGTCATACTGGTCATACGTGTACTTGTCCCAGAAGCCCACTGGACTGTAGTCTGTGTCCTTAGGGTCTTTGGACTTGTCGGCAAAGCAACCTTTGATAGGAAGCGTGATGCCCGGGTAGTCGAGCATGTTGAAGATGGAAGTATAGCCCCACCATGGGAAGAGGTCGTGATCGAAGGCTGCGCCTGGGGAGATGGGGCACATCAAAGTGTCGATTGGACGGCCGGACTTGGTCTTGTTTGCAGTCCCTCTCCACGCACTGAGGAACTGCTTTCTGTACTTGTTGCGCTGGGCTGCCAGTTGGAAGCTTTCGGATCCTGTGAGCTGTCGATCAATCTCGTAGATCTTGAACAGTTGCTCGAGCGCAGGCATTAGCGGCTCGCCCGTCTCAGCCAACAGCTTCTTTCCCTCGGCAAAGCCTGATTGGAAGTATATATTCATGGTCACCTTCATGGCTTCCTCACAGTCAAATGGCATTTCAAATTCGTACACCTCATGGCCCGCAGCCTCGAGTTTCTCTCTCGCTTCTCTCAGCGCCCGCTGAACTGGAGGATGCGGCATGGCAACTCCGTCCCATTTCAAAATGCCCACCGTCAGCTTGTCGGGCAAGACTGACTCGCGCCAAGGAATGGCTACGGCATTTGGATCGTTGGTCCATGGCTCCACGTCAATAAGAAACTTGCTCATAAGCTTGACGTCCGCAAGAGACCGACAAATGGGGCCCGGAACCCCGGGAACAATGACCTGGGCGGGAGCATAGTTTGACTGGCCCGTATAGTCAAATCGGCCAAACGTGGGCTTTAGAGAATAGTTGCCACAGAAGCCTGCGGGACATCGAATGCTCCCAGCCCCATCAGTTCCAATAGCCATTGGCGTACCGAACATTGAAATCATCACAGTCTCGCCACCAGACGAGCCCCCGGAAGTGACCTTTCGGTTGTAAGGGTTGTACACGTTGCCCCACAGGTTGCTGGTGCACTCCAAAACCATTCCACTTGTAGGCATGTGAGTCTTCATGAAGAACACACAGCCGGCCTTTCTAAGCTCCTTGAAGATTCCGTCCTCGTCTTCAGCTTTGTTTCTAAAATCCGCCCATGCGGTAAACCCGGTATTCAGCAAATGACCGGCTAAATGAAAGTGGTCTTTGACGCTCACAGGAAGACCATGGAACGGACCCCAAAGCTTGCCCGTCTTTTCATAGTATTCGTCGAGCTTTTTGGCAGTTTCCAAGCCTTCTTCAATAAAAAATTCGCTCACGCAATTGGTCAATTGGTGTGCAATGCATGCTCGAACGGCAAATGCCTCGCACACCTCTACGCACGTGTACTTTTTATTCTTGATTGCCTCAAGAAGTGCACTCGCACTCAACTCGGTGATTTCCTTCTGTCGTTGTGACACCAACGGGTGGCCTTCACTCGCGTAGTGCATCACATTGGCCGATTTCTCAGTACTAAAGTCTACCCGCCACTTCTCGGGGATCGTTGCATCCCGCTTTGCTCTCGTCTCCTTGACAATCTCTTTCCAATCCTTTTTGACCATTTTCCTTGCCGCAATGACTGGCACTTGTCTCATTATTTATACCTCTCGCCATATCGGAACCTCCGCCCCTACCTCCGCACCCCACCTGATCCGGGCTCGAGTTCCGCAAAGACGTAGAAAATACATGTACATGTATAGTTTAATAAGAGGTACGTTTATATGAATATAATATTTACTAACAAGTACTAGGATTACAAGTTGGACGACTTGGCAACCTCGCCCAACTTTTCCAACCATTGGTCCTTGGTCCAGCTTGAGCTGATCTGTCCATCAACGATGCCATCAACAGTGACGGTCGGAGTGAAGTGGATACTGTTTTGACGAGCGAATTTTGTAAAATTCTTGACGTCCTGATTAATCTTGTTGCCGGCGTTGTTGTACTCGCCCTCAGGAACGGTAACAAGGTCAAGGAATGCCTTCTTTTCAATTCCTACGCTGGTGCGTGCAAGCTCAGCCAATCGATCATAGGTTTGCGGTCTGGTTTCATGGTACACTGCTTCGTCGTAGTACGAGCTAGATTGGCCAAATAACGCATCAGAAAACTTCCAGAACTTGTCCTGACCACCCAACTGAGCAACAGCAATGCCTGCTTCGGCAACTAGCGTGGAAGATGGATGCCATGGCTGAATTTGGTGGCGGAAGACAAACTTGAACTTGTTTGGATATTGCTTCTCCACCTCAGGGAACAGCTCCTCGTAGATGACATCGAACATCTTTTTGCTGAACGGACATACATAGTCCAAAAACACCTCAATTGTGTGTGGTCCAGTACCAAAAGTGTGTGCTGCGTATCTTGGTGAAATCGACATGTTGCTTCGATGAGTTGATGCTTGCCGTTGTCTAGAATATGTATATATACATATGCAGGGTGCAGGACCCTAACCCACGGTTGTTTGCTACTGTCCACAACAAGAAACATGATTCAGAGAAACGATTGAGAAGGATGAAATTAATACATCTATATATACACGGAGCAATTATTTGTTTTCTACAATTTCTTTAGCGAGCTCGTCTGGAGACATGTTGGCTGTTGACTGCGGCTCAACAGACGGCGACAAAGTAGATTCGGTCTCACTTGTTTTTGGGGTCGAGACGGACGGGGTTGACTTCCTCGAATTATTGACCTTGTCATAGATACCCATGCCACTGGCAATGAGCGAGCCGAAGTTGCCAATGTCAGCAGGCACCACCACAGTGTTGGACTCCTTTGCGAGCTTGCTAAACGCATCAACGTACTTCTCGGCCACCTGAAGGGACACGGCCTCAGAGCCACCGGGTGTCTGCTGAATGGCCTCGGCAATTCGTCTGATACCCTCGGCGGACGCCTTGGCACGCATCAAAATCGCTTCAGCCTCACCAGCAGCCTTATTTACGTTCTCCATCTTTATGGCTTCCGAGGCAAGAATTGTACTCTGCTTTTCACCCTCAGCCTTGTTGATGGCCGACTGACGGTGACCCTCAGACTCGAGAATCTCCGCACGCTTAGATCGCTCCGCCGACACCTGGCGATGCATGGCCTCCAGGACGTTCGCCGGGGGGTGAATGTCGCGAATCTCGTATCGCAGACACTTGATACCCCATACTTCAGCTGCTTCGTTGATGGCATGCGTGATGTTATTGTTCAACGCCTGTCGTTCTCGGAGCACGTGATCTAAGGACAATTGACCAATCTCACTTCTCATAGTAGTCTGTGCTAGCTGGGAGATTGCGTACTCTGCGTCTTCGACGCCATAGCTGGCCTTATAAGCGTCAAAGATACGCAAGTAAAGAACACCGTCCATTTCCAGAGTCACGTTGTCGGCCGTGATTGCGTTCTGACTCGGAATCTCCACGGCGGACTCCTTCAGGGACTTGACATACTTGATACGGTCCAAAAACGGTACCAAAATCGCCAAACCCGGCTCTAGGATACGGTTGAATTTACCCATTCGCTCAACCACCCATGCAGTCTGTTGTGGTACAAATCTACAAAGCAATCCGCCCCGGTTAGCGCCACTACCACCCTTGTCCCCGTTGTTCAACACTCACCTGATGACAGTATTGGCTGGCAGCGATTGTCGCTGGAAGAAGGTCATGTTACTTCCAGGAGCAGTCAGATACCGCACGCCCATCAGTCGACGCCCTCCAAGCGCCGCTGCCGTCCTGTGGACGGCCCTCGTTCTCAGTGGCTGCATTGATTCTCAGTGTCGTTGATTCTACCCAACCTTTTGGGCTTGTCATATCTTTGCGCGCCGCGCGGCCCTAACCCCAATTGCATGGATGAATACCGAGGTTTCTGGACATGAAATATATATTCTGACTACCATTGCTGTATAAGAATTACAAACCACCTAGACGGTTTGAGCCGGACTTGAAGTAATCGGCCACGAGGAAGGCAATGTCCAGAGATTGGGACAAGCTTAGACGTGGGTCGCAGACTGTGTCGTAATGCAGGACGAGGTCTTTATCTTGCAGAGCCTCGGAGCCGCCAATGCATTCAGTGACGGGATCGCCGGTTAGCTCGAGATGGACACCGTTCAGGACCGAGTCATTGGCTTTGTGAACTTCCAAGGCGAGCCGAATCTCCGTGAAGATGTCATCAAAGTAGCGGGTCTTGAGTTTGGTTTCTGGGGACGTCTTTGTGTTTCCGTGACATGGATCAGAGATCCAGACGACTTTGTGACCAGATTTCCGAACCGCCTGGATATGATCGGGCAAGAGCGACTCAATCTTGTCTGCACCGTAACGAGTGATCAAGGTGACTCTGCCGGTGAGATAGTCGGGGTCAACAATGTCCAACAGTTTAATCAGTTCTTCAGTTTTCGTCGACGGGCCCACCTTGATGCCAATTGGGTTTTGCACTCCCCGGAAGAACTCGACATGAGCTCCGTCGGGCTGTCGCGTGCGGTCGCCGATCCAGATGAAATGCGCCGACGTGTTGAACCACTTTTTAGTACCGTCTTTGGGCGATTTGAGCAAACGCGTTAAACTCTGTTCATACTCTAACAGTAGAGCCTCGTGACTTGTGAAAAAGTCGACTGACTGAAGGGTCGAGCTCTTGTCACCGCCCACAGTGGACAAAAACCGGAGTCCTTCGGAAATCGAGTCTACAACATTCTGGTATCTCTCTCGAATATTATCCTTTTGCACATGCGATAGATCCCAGTCGAACGGATGATGGAGGTCTGCAAAGCCCGAGTTCAAGGAGCTGCGAATAAAGTTGAGCGTGGCGGCTGAATGGAAATACGACTTGACCAGTCGACTGGGGTCCGGCTTACGGTCGGACGGGTCGTAACCATTGATATTATCTCCTCGAAACGATGGAATCTCCCCATACCCATCCACCACTTCTGTCAGCTTGGATCGCGGCTTGGCATATTGACCAGCAATACGCCCAATTCGAACCACAGGCAACTGTGTTCCCCAGATAAGCACCAGGGACATTTGCAACAAGACCTTCAATTTTGCCTCAATTTTGTCTTGGCTGCAATAGTCAAAGAGTTCGGCACAGTCCCCACCCTGCAGGATGAAGGCCTTGCCCTCAGCTGCCTGCCGGAGCCGCTCATTCAATTCCTCAATTTCCTTCGGATGTACCAACGGCGGCAAATTCTCTAATTGCTCCAGCGTCCGTTCAACCTCACTATAGTCTTCGTACACAACATCCTGCTTGATTGGCTTGGATTGCCAGGATGTCGGTTTCCAGGTAGCGTCCGTTTGAATTACCGGTCTCTCCTCGACCGTCCCCGATTTTGTCCGCAGCTTTGCGGCACTCTTAGCACCCTCACTAGCTACCGGCCGTTTTGGATCGCTCACGACCAGATTTATCTTTCCCTCACTCATGTTATGACTATTTTTCACTGTATCGCCCCTGTCAATAGAGCTATATATATTTTTCCGAAATCCACATGACTAAAACTTTTGCGCGTCGCCGCGTCCTCGGTTATGCACGGCATATAATCTGCTACGCCTACAATAATGTGCTCATAAAGGCCCACTACTACAGACGGTGGGTCGCAGGCCATCGACCGGGCCATTATTATTATAATTATACCTATGATTATCATTATCATTTAGTAAGATAAGAGGAATGCCGTGGGATGCCAAAGGGTAGACAATTGGCCCAAATAGGGCAAAAGTAGGACTGGTTGATTAGTCAGTGCTGTGGATGCACTTTCCGCTCGTATGGCGAACAGTGGTTGCGGAGCAAAGATGTGCTGCGGAAAATAGTGCTCTGCGTCTGAGCATCAAAGAGACCGTACAAACAAACAGAGATATATATTAGGAGATCGTTTCATGTGCAGACGCAAAACATAGTAGTAGCATTTAACTCGATTGACTTTATATACATGATACATTGTGGTTTAAAAGTCGAATTCGTTTCTAAACTCGTTGACGTCCATGCCGGTACCAACCTTCTCTACCAGATCTCTTCGCTCCATCGCGAGGAACACTCGGCGAAGGGTTTCATAGAGATTAGTGGACTGGTTGGCTAGGATCTCAGCCTCGCGCTCTGCGGGGATTCCTGGTGGACGATCGTCGGTATTGTGCAGAGATAGCGCAGAGAGGAGATGCTGAGCGGCTTCCTTGTAGCAGCCAATGTTAATGCAAGATACGCCAAGATTATAGCGAGCTCTAACAAATGCTGGTCGGAGTTCTAGAGCCTTGTAATATGCATCAATTGCCTCCTCAGATCGGGAAGAGTTGGCCAACGTGGCGCCTAGGCGATTCCAGAGCAAGGGATCATTTGGCCGCACAGTCAGAGCTGCGTTGAAACAGTCAATAGCCTTTTCGTATTCTTCATTACCATAGAACAAGACACCAAGTCCAACCTGGACGTCGGCGTCCATGTTTGCACCATCTGGCGACAGCTGCGCAGCTCTGATGAAAAGCTCCGTGACCCGAGAATGAAGCTCAAAGCGATCTTCGTTGTCCAATTTGGGCTCTTGGGTCCGTGCCTTGTCGACAATGTTTGGATACTTCATGGAAATCCATTTCTCCAAAGTGGCATAGGCAGCATTCTCGCATCCTTCGTTTGTATAAGAAACTGCCAAATTCATGAGCGCACCCAAGTTAGATGGATCCAGCTTGATGCACTTCTCCAAAGCCCGGATTGCTGGATCCTCCTTTTCGTTTTGTGCTTGGCAGGCTCCAAGACGGGCCCAGGCTTCAACATGCTCAGGATTGCGCTGCACTGCGGCTTCAAAGCACAAGGCCGCCACCGAGAGTTTGGCTCCCGTGTCCATCAGACTGACACCAATCGTATAAGGATCCTCTTGCTCAGTGTATGGATTGTTCTCTTCAAACTGATAGTCACCAAATTCTGGTCGGTTATGAGTGAACTCATCAAAGTCCCGATCCCAGGCTTCCTTGAGATCAAAGTCCCCATCAGTTGAGTTGAGAACTTCATTCTTAATCTTTTCCCACACATTTTCAAAGTTCTCCTTTGAATACTCTACATGGAACTCTTCATCGCCATCGACCACCGTCTCACTAACAGTCTCGTCAGTCGATTCTTTTTCTTTTTGTTCCTTGGCCGCCTGTTCTTCCATCTCCCGGAACTGTTCTTCCCAATTCTTTGCATCAAGCTCCTTGATTTGAGGAGAGCCTCTCTGCTGCATCTGCTGAGAGAATGCCGGAGACGGAGACATGAACATGCCCGCAGGTTGAGGAGCAAATCGAGACGACATCATGTAGGGGTTTGCAGCACCTGGCTGTGGACCAGGTGACTGATGGCGACTAGAGAACTCGGACGTCCAACCACTATCCATAGGCTGCTGGTGTTGTTGCTCCATTACTGGACCCGTTGGTGCCACCGCCGGGTTGGCAGCTTTGAAATCAGCCGCCCAAGTATTGGGTCCCATAGGCTGTGCCTGTTGATGGGGGATGTTGTTAACCTCCTGTCTCATGGACTCGAAGGAAAACGCAGGCCCTGCGGGACCAGCCTGCTGGGCCGCAAACTGATCCATCATTCGCTGGTCCTCAGCAGCCATAGGCCGGCCATGGCTTCTCATGCTCATCCCACCACCGGGCCCCGCTCCAGGGCCAACTCGCTCATGCTGCAACGAGCGATCCTCAGCAGTGTGCTTTGTAAACTGTGATAGTGGGTTTCGCCCAGTACTACACTCGCCACCTCCGCTGTTCATAAACGACATTGTTGAGTTGTATCAGGATATGTCGGTGAACACCGTTGTACTACTCGTTGCGGAGGCAAACTCCCTTATTAAAAGACTCGGACCTCGGGCTTGCCTAAACACGTGACCTCGGCATTTTCCGCCCGCTGGACATTACTAATCTCCCCCCACATTTTGAGGCGGGGATTTTTTTTTTTTAGGGATATATTTGCATTTGTATAGTGTCCTATTTCGGTTGTAATCTATAGATTGCAATGCCATTTGGAGGTATTTCAGCAGTGACAACGTCCTCCGGTTTGATGGTTCTAACGTGCTTGCCCATTAGGCGTTTGTCGTGTTTTTTGAGTCCTTCGGCATATGACTGTTCGGTTACATTATAGAGATGCTTTGACGGAGACTCATCACCGTCCATAATCTTCTTTGCCGTTTTGTCATCCATTCGGTTCCCCCAGAGATCGTAAAGATGATAGGATTTGGCAGAAGGATTTGATCCCACGATGTCGGTTAGACTGGCATTCATCTTCAATGTTTCACGTTCGGCATTTACAAGAGCAAAGACGTGGTCACCATTGCTGCTCGTGGAAGTCCAAAGAGCGTGGAAGATGGTTTCGTTTCCAGCTTGCCACACACGGGTACCAGCAACGTTTTCATCTTGATTTAGGGCGATGATGGCAGCGTTGTTGATGATGGAGAAGGTTTTAGGACTCATATTTCGAAGATCATTTCCGAGAAGGAAACTGGACTTTACGAGAGCCCAAAGGGAGAAATGTGTTTTGTATGCGTCATCAGACATGCCGCCGTTGCCGACCTCGAGCATGTCCAGATCGTTCCAACCCGGACCGTCGTTAGGGTAATTGGAATAGAATGGAACACGGTTAAAAATGTTCATAGCTGAACAGCCTTTTCCAGCATCGTGGCAGTCAAGCTTATTGCAATAGCAATCCAATGAAGGAGTGTTGAAATTGTCCTTGATGTCACCACTGGTTCTCCACGAATTGGCAATTTTGGGTCCCCATTCCCATACCTTATCCTGGCCCCAATTACACAGGCCATAAAAGATTTCTCGACCAGTTTTCTTGATGGCATCAGACATTTTCTTGTACCGCTTGTAGCTAATCTCAGGTGTGCCAGCCAAACCTTGGTTGCCGCAGTTGTCATATTTAAGGTAATCAACACCCCAATCGGCAAACGACTGCGCATCAATATCCTCGTAACCCAGGGACCCTGCATACCCTGCACAGGTCTCATTTCCTGAAGAGGAGTACATGCCATATTTTAATCCCAGTGAATGGATTCGGTCAGAGACGTGTTTCATTCCATTTGGGAAACGGGTAGTATTGGGTTTCAGAGCACCATTTTCGTCACGGCCGACAGACCAACAGTCGTCTAAGATTACGTATTCGTATCCCAAATCTCGGAGACCTAAGTCCACTATCTTTTCTGCTGTGCCCAGCAGCAAATCTTCACTGACATCACAACCAAAACTGTTCCAGTCATTCCATCCCATTTGTGGGAGCTGTCCCAAGCCGTTCCATGTCTCTCCTTCACCCAGCACACATGAGGCAGCCAGTGCTGCGGCCAACAGAACTTGTTGTCTCTTCATCTTATCGTCCAATGCACTGATAACGTCTCCCTATATATACCACAACATCTCACCCACATTTGGAAGTAATTTGGATCGACATACAGTAGTCGCCACGGCGCCCGGTTGTTTGATCGGCATTCCGCTTAATTCTCCGCACAAGCCGGTGGAGGTAATAAAATAACGGTTGTAACGGGATTTGCAGGAGCAAAGTTCCACTCGCCCCTCAGTTTAGGAGTAGTCATGGTTAGACCAACAATTGCATCGTAAGTCATGTACACGCGAATAAATTGGTCAATGGCGATGTTGGAGTAAAAGGAATTAAACCGATTGAGGGCAGAGTGTTTACAAAACTATCCCTTAACTGGCCAATAATTGACTCGAAGTACTACAGTTTTCAGACTCGCAACCTTTTATCTTGAGACATCATGGGCTTGGGGTCGTCCTTTCCCCCTGAATCTAGAGAGGGTCCCCACTGAAATACCTGCGGGGCACCGGTCGGGCCACCGAACTTGGTTCATGAACCAGGTGTTCTTTTTTGTTTTTTTTTTTTTTTTTTTTTTTGTCCGTGTACCTATTTTCCGAGAGCGTATTGATGAAAGACGACGAGAAAAAGAGTTGGAGGGGAAACGGGTGGAAGCCCCGTGCACACAACTGGAGCGGAAGACGACGGTCGATTGGCAAAAATTTGGGTCACGTTCGCACGGCAGTGGTTAATTTCATCATGCGGCGGAAAATATTAGTTGCATTGTTCGCCATATTGTCGATGTTATCATTATTCACTGCGGTACCATTTTTGCCTCATTTCAACTGGGGGTCGGGGAAGTATGTTATTATATTGGCAGCAAATGAGGGAGGCGGTGTGATGCAGTGGAAAGGCGCGAAAGAGTGGTCGGTAGAACGGTCGAGTATTGCGAATAAAAAAGCATATGCTGAAAGACATGGATACCATTTGGCTATTAAGGATGTGTCAGCAAAGAAGCGTTATGCACATGAATGGCGCGAATCTTGGGAAAAGGTTGATATAATCAAGCAGACAATGCGCCAATTTCCGAATGCCGAATGGTTTTGGTGGCTAGACTTGCACACTTATATCATGGAGCCACAAATCAGCTTGGACAAGCAAGTGTTTAATCATCTTTACAACAATACCTATCGAGATGTGTCTTACTTTAACCCATTGAACATTCCTGTACACATTCCCTACGTTGATTACAACCAGCCGGTGGATTTGATTATTTCGCAAGACTGCGGTGGGTTCAATTTGGGATCATTTTTTATTCGCCGTTCAGAATGGACCGAGAAACTTTTAGACATTTGGTGGGATCCGGTGTTCTATGAACAAAAGCATATGGAATGGGAACATAAAGAGCAAGACGCGTTGGAATATTTGTACACGAATGAACCGTGGATCCGAGGTCGTGTTGGTTTCATTCCACTAAGAAAGATTAATGCATTCCCACCGGGGGCTTGTGCAGATATGGAAAATGACCCTCGCTTGTTTTACAACGAACACGATCGGGATTTTGTTGTCAACATGGCTGGCTGTGAATGGGGCAGGGATTGCTGGGGTGAAATGGAGCACTATAAGGCTCTTAACAAAAAGCTGCACGACAAAAAGTTTTGGTTCTTTTAATAACATTCTACTCCTGGGCATCCTCCCTTAAATATATTTTGCGCAGTTCATTGCGTTCTTCCCGCATCACGATATAGATGAGAAAGTTTAGCATAATCTCAATGAATCCGTAGCAAAAGACAATTGTGTTGCTCAAATAGGGGTGATAAGCAAAGTAACTGTAGCCTGTAATTCCGAAAAAGATGCTTAGTCGTAACGGAACTAGACAATTAGTATTTGGAAAAGAATTGAAACCGCAGAACTCACCTGTCACATCTAAAAATTCGATATAATTCGCATTGAACAAGGGTGGAATATCAGCCAATGCCAAAAGTGATAGAAAGATGCCGCACAGGCCAATTAGCGGATTTTCTTCTTTCAAGATTACGAGAGGCATCTCCATTGCCTGCGCCATGACCAAAACATAGCGATTTGTCGTCACAAGTGCGGGATCTTTTACCAAGAAGAACCCCAACGACAACAGCACGGCTGCTCTAGCGAGAATTAATGTTTTTGAAGAAAGCGCTGGCATATTTCGTTGATGATGGAGTACTCAAAAATACCGAACGTGAAATAGAACTGCGCGCATCGCGCGCACAAAAACCTCCCAACATTATCATTACCCACTTGCAACCCTCTTGCATTAGCGTAGACAGATAGAGCCTCGTACAGCCAAGCCCGGGCAACAAAGACGCGATATAAGAGTTAAAGCGCGGAGCAACACTTGGGTCCGTGGACAGGAATGGAAATAACGAGAATAAGGGAGTACAAAGTGAACCAAAGCACATGATGGATGAGAACGGCATCGATCCAAATTCCCTATCATTTATGGGGTCCTGTAAGTTTTACAAACGTATGGAAGTGACGATGTAAGCTAACAGCTATTGCTTTAGCTATGGACCCGAATTCGTATTTACAAGATTTTGGACAGCCTCCGCAACAACAAAATAGTAACGCAGGCATTCAACCCAATGCAATTTATTCACCGCAGACAAGGAACATGTTCCCGGACGCGTCTCAAGATTCGAGCCATGGAATGGGGAGTGTTTCTCCTCCACAGGGGCCTACACCATTGCCCTCACAGTTGCTTCAGGAAGCACAAAGCGCGTCGAATTCGCCTATGCCGTCGAACACTCAGCATCCTCAAGGGTTCGTCCAACCGACACTGCAGCAAATGATGCCTGAGAGTGGACAAAATAGTACTAGCCGTGGCACTCCGCAGCCCAATTCTGGAGACTATCAGTACATGTATCAGCAGCAGCTTTTGCAGCAGCAGCGACGGCAATTGAGCGGGTCCAATCCGAACAGCCCTCAGCAATTCGGTTCTCCTCAGATGCAACAACAGCCACAACAGCAGCAACAATCGCAACCGCCACCACAACAGTCCCAGTCTAGTCAACAAGCTCCTGGACAGTCACAGCAGCCCATGACCCAGCAGCAAATTCAGCAAGTGATGAAACAGTTTACACCGCAGCAGTTGGCCATGATTCAGCAAAAAATGTCAACTATGAATCCGCAACAACAGCAAGCGTTCTTTAAGCGTCTTTCAACCGTCTCTCAAAATCTGCCCCAACAACAACAGCAACAACAGCAGCCACAGCAGTTTCCGCAACAGCAACAGCAGCAGCAGCAACAACAACAACAACAACAACAACAACAACAACAACAACAACAACGATTCCAACAACCGCAGCAGCATCAATCCCCTCAGCCGCCACAGCCCCAGTCCCAGCCTCAACCTCAACCTCAACAGACTCGATCATTACAAGATCAAGGCACTCCAACTGGAGGGTCCAGTATGGTTCCACAATCAGCGCAGGCAAAAAGTGAAAGCTTTTTGAAAACATTGCTTGAATTTATGCAACGTCGAGGCACTCCAATAACGAGTAACCCTACTATCTGTGGCCGTAGAGTCCATCTATACAGCATATATGGTACAGTTGCTAAACTTGGTGGGTCTGCCAAGGTGAACCGAACCCAACAATGGGGCCATGTGGCCATGGCTCTGGGCTTTAATTTGGCGCAGAACCCAGAAGCTGCTCAAGAGGTTATGACTGTGTACACAAATCTGTTACGTCCTTTTGAAGAGGCCTTGCTAAATTCGTCGCAAGTACGCCAACGAATGCAACAACAGCAACAACAACAACAGCAGCAGCAGCAGCAGCAGCAGCAACAACAACAGCCACAACAACAGCAGTCACCGGCGCAAGCTACAGTTCCCCAAGGAGTTTCACAGACACCAAGCAACAGCTCGACACCTCAGCAACCCTCAGCACCGCAGCACATGTCCCCGCGGCCGTCAACAGCCGAAACACCAACTGGTGGAATGTACCCGCCACATCAGCGACAGTCTTCAGTCTCACAGGACTCTGCAGGTATCAAGCGATCCGTTTCTGCGCGAGAGTCACAAACTCCAGGAGCCGCGCAGTCAACTGGAGGTCCTCGACCGTTGGTCAAACTGCCAAAAACTGGCGACAAATATTTGCCAAAGAAGCGAGTGATTGAGCAGCAGCATCATGGTGGAAAAGATGTTCGTACAATAGGAGCGCTAGGATTTGAGGCGGACAATCTGCGGCCAGATTTCCCATTACCGCAGGAAACCGGTTCAATCAACATGCATGCATTGACCATGAGTTTAAAGTCTGGGTTCGCTCCGGAAGTGCGACAGGCATTAGACAAGCTAATTACTCTAACTGCAGACCAACGATGCATGATTGCAGTGCATGAATGTCCAGGGCTGTTAACTGCACTATGTGACCTAGGATGCGATCTCGTGTCCCGGTTGTTGAACAAGGACAGCTATTGTGTGGTGCAGCCAGAGTGTAATAGCAAAGCAGTGGACGAGCTGAGCGAGGACGAAGACGATGTGATTACTAAGAACTTTAATCGTTATGTCCGTGAAAAGGTGGAGGGAGAAGATATTATTCTCAAAGTGGATAGCATGACCGGAAAGGTGTTTAATTCAGCAGATGAGTCTGACAGTGAAGTGGTTATTGAATTAGTGGATGAGGATGAGGATGAGGAAATGAAGGTGACAACGAATAATGAAACTACTAATGAGGGATTCTACGGGTTTGAAAACTATTTAGACATGGTGCGCAAGAGTAGACGAGAGGTTGAGGAGTTGGATGGCGAGGGAGATGACGTTCAGCGGTTCTGGAAACAGTCGACGGTTGATCGGTTATTGTGTGTGACGGCAATCTTGCGAAACCTTTCGTTTATTGAACATAATAAGATGCGGATCGGTTACGATAAGGCCCCCGCACGGTTTATCATGACCTGCTTACAGGCGATTGCGAATAACAAGGATAGCATGTTTCCAAAAACCAAAGGAAAGCTGGACGTGAGCAAAGATTTGGTTACTATTCTGGCCAACTGCGGGCATTACGTGTTTTTATACAACGCGTCAGACGCATTTACCTTCTTGCTTTTTGTTCTTTCCTTTTGTCCGAATCCTGAGCCATTCAAGATCAACGATGAATTATCATTCGGCGAATATGTCCCTGCTGTGCACCGGTATCTTTCCTCGGCAATTGATGCACTGGCAAAGCTATTGCCTCGAGACCCGCCTAATCGTGACATTCTCCAGTCTGTGTTTTTGAACACCAGTACAGACACGGAATACCAAAAGCTGTTAAGTCGCCACCTCAATGGCCGCGTTATGGAGCCATATGAGCTCATGACGCGGACGTTTGGAATGGCCATTTCTACAATGCCTATTAGCGACTTTCGTGAAATCCCTCGTGCGTTGGAAATCCGCAAACCGCTGCTCCATCAAGCTCTGCTAATAGCTGAAAACCTTGTCTCGTTTATTCCAGACAGAAAGAAGCCAACTAGTAAACAAAGCCAGGAAAATGACGAAGCCAACCAGGACCAAGAAGAAGAAGACTCAAGTCCTCAATACAACGTTGCCATCAAATGGCTTCAGGCTACTGAAGGATTTGGTCCAGTTCTCTTACGTGCCACCTGTGCTTTAGGAGCAGTTGGAATCACTGGCCAGCCTGTTAACGGTATGCGGCCGGAGGATGCAAACCCCTTTTCCAGAATTACCCAGCGGTCAATAACAATCCTACGCAGTCTTGGGCAAAAGGCAATCGAGGACGGGCAGAGTCTGCCCACGGGTGTGCTCCCGAGTATCGAAGCTCTTCTGGGCGCACTATTGGCTCACAACATGGACAAATACGTGGTTGGCCAAATATGTGCCTTTTCTGAGGAATGTAAAATACAAAAACCTAAAGAGGAAAAGTACCTGTAACATAAATATATTAATAATATCAAAAGTAAACAACCCAAATTCCGAGTTAGGTACTACACGACCCTGCCCTAAAGCAAGTACCCACTCGAAAGGTCGAGGAACAATAAATAGATCAAATACCAACTCCAATGACCAAATTGTGGGTACTCGATGCGGCACGCGCATACGCGCTGTCGTCATTTGACAAACGAGGAAATCTGGCACAGCCCGTGTACCTGCAGCTGCAGGGGAGCGATTCCAGATCCACTCTGACGAGGTTGATGAGGAAATGGCTATAGCCGATGTTATACAGAGACCACAAGGCAGTTTTAATCCCTACTTTGCTCTATTGTGATCGTTTATGGTGGCGGCCGCCGCCTATTGTGGACGAAGGGGGTGTGCGCGTGCGCGACGCGCGAGATCAGTTCGCCTGCAGCAATTAACTTGGCTACAGGGCGAAGGTCGAAGAAACGAGCATTTAGCGATAGGTACAGGAATAATCTGTGGACAAATGCAAGTAGAGGAATAGAATAATAACAGCAAAAAGAGGTTTATTTAGTCGGCTGGGTTAGAGTACATTCCGCCGCCGTTTTTTTTTTGTTGTCCCCTGATCGGCGAGGAGAAGTTCTGTTTTAGGCACGGAGGTGCATTGAGAATGGAAAAAGCAAAATGTGATTAGGATATAAATAAGCGGTCAATCCATGTCGGTTTCAGCTTGTTTTGGTATCGACACGGTATAAAAAGTCGTAGTTCGGCATTAGACAGACAGTAAACATGAAAATCGCTGTTGCCAGTGCGATTTTGGCCGGGTTGGCCGCAGTGAGCGACGCCTCTGCGGTTCATTTCCCTTTGACGGGTAAGAACATGCCCTCGGAGAAGGGGTTTGCATCGTACATGATGAGAAATAGAGGCGGTGGTGGTCGAAATTCGCTGTTTCTTCGAGATGCAGTTGAGACCAACGTTACGTTGACCACTTCGTACAACTTTTATATCACCAACATTTCCGTGGGCACCCCAGGGCAGGACCTTGAGGTGGGCTTTGATACTGGTTCGCCGTATTTGTGGGTTTATGGACCAAATGGCACGTTTGAAAATGCAAAGCAGTTTTACCCAGAAAAGTCAAACACCTACGAGTCGATAAACAAGACCTTTACCATCCAGTATGGCGCTGGAGTGTTCCAAGGCAAATGGGGTTCTGACGACGTGCATGTGGGAGACTATGTTGCCGAAGAGTTTCCCTTTGGAGTCATCACCGACTTTCACACCACCGCTGGTGTTCCTGGTCTTATTGGCATCGGGCCTGGTCCGAATCTTACCAACGAGAGTTATTCTAATGTGCCCGAGGCGTTTTATCAAAACAAGGTGACTGATTCGCCCATTTTCTCCGTTTATTTGGATTCCAAGTCGAACAACGGAGGAGTCATCTTTGGCGGTTACGATCCCACCAAGTATGAGGAGCCAATCTATAAATACGAGATTGTGTCCAGCTCTCAAACCATGCCCACATATTACTATCAGCTGCGTCTGGACAGTGTTGCATTGAACGGTGAGGATTACAGAGTGTCTAACGTTGTGGTGCTTGATACCGGATCACCGTTCTGCCAGCTGCCACCGGGATTCGTGGAAAAGCTCGGCAAGAAGCTCGGCTTCCAACAGTACGAAAAATACCAGGCTTGGTATGCCGACAAGGACGTCAAGGTTGATCCGTCCATCAAAGTCTCGTTCAACATTGGCAAGCTTACCGTGGATATTCCTGCAAAGGATCTTCTTGTTCCGGGCGAACATTTGTGGGTTGACGACGGTCCAAAGGACAAGACCGCCCTTGCCATCATGGGCGCCCGCTCTTATGTGCTTGGAGATGTGTTTTTCAAGCATGTATACGCGGGCTTTGATTCTCTCAACCGCAAAATCTACTTGGCCAAGTCCACTAATAACTATAACACGGACAAGGTCACTGAGATTCACGGGACCAAATTCCCCGGCGCTGTTGACGGTGCTGAAGGAGATGAAACCGAAGTGACACTGACTCCTCGACCAAGTGGCACTACCGCTCCATCCACCGGTGGCGGTGGCCAGGGTGGTGGTGTACCACAGAACCCCGCCGCTCAAGTGGACGCCGAGCAGCTGGCCGAGGACATTGAGAAAAATCAACCCTAGTTGTAATATTAACTAGATTTGGCATAGATACATATACTTTAATGCAGAATAGTTAATTTGACGATATCAGACGGGTCGTGGGTAGAAAAGACGGCGTCTTGCATGCAGTGAGGTCCAGACTTGCAATCGAAAACCGATCAACGGCAGTTATTGGAACGCTCAGACAGGGCGTGACGTCGGTTCCAACTTTGACGTTTTGGAGGTACGGACAAGATCGTAACAAGTCCCTTAGGAAGATGCAAAACCTGTTGTTGACGTCGGCTTTGGAGCAAGTGGATGCATTTATGTTTAGTATTAGAGTTAGTGATTCCAGCCATCGAAGGTTTTTGAGGTAGTTCATTTTTTCAATGTTGAGCGAGCCACTGTCAATCTCGATAAATAGGTTGGTTAGTGGGCTCGTCTTGAACGCCTGGTTAATTCGAGCATCGAGAATGTTCCAATCGGCAAGATATAGGTTTAGAGTTTTGAGAGTGCCTAGGACGTTTGTCAAAAACAATGTAGAATGCATTTGAAGACTCATGTCCAAATTGAGCTCAGTCAAGTTTGGGAAATTGACAGACTCAAACAGGGTGGTGTATTGTTCATTATTGACGCCTCTGCGTAACCCAGTCATGTCTATACGGCTGGCATTACAAGTTGGACGCCACGGCTTGTCTGACATGACGTATAGACCGCTGCACACAAAACTGAGCAAGTGCACAGAGCTTGAGAGCCAGTGAGCAGTACTGTCCACATTTCCCATCACATCCACTGCATCAAGCTCAATCTCCTCCAGTTGCTTACACGGGGATACGAAAGCTGACAACTTGGCAGGATTCAGAGCCAGAGACAGATGGGGCTTTTCATTTAATAACAGCAGTCGCCTCAGCTGGCTGTCTGGACTGAATTCAAACATGGAAAAAAGCCGTTCCTCAGACGTTGGGCCCAGCTGGAAGGGGAAATGCAGGAACTCTGCAAAACACAGGGTCAGGTCATGAAACTTTTGCGAAAGCAACACCGGAGTCTGTTTGAGTGGCGGTCCGGGGGAAATTGATAAATAAATCGTAGCTCGGATGGACAGGTCCAACGACGACTGGTTGATGCGATCAATGAACCGGTCAAAATGTGTCCAATGAGACACCAGACAATTCATGGACAAGCTTTGGAGCCTGACAGTAGTCAGCTCGCTCTCTAAGGGCGCCAGCACTGCGTCCAGCTTTGCAAGAAAATACGTCAGCTCCTTGGGACTATTTGAGGGGAAAGCATATAACGACACATCCCGCAAGCAAGATAACGCAAATCCCAGACCATTGCGCTTATGGTTTGAAATGTGCTCAATAGAGACTGGCCGACTACGCGACTTGTCAAAATAAAGCTCGAACCAACCATTTGAAAAGTCCCTCGACTTTAACGAGCATTTGATCAGTCCACTCCAGTCCACAACACTCTTGAACAAGCTACAAGTCTCCCGTAACCGGACTAGCTCATCGACGCCGCAATAGTCTAATAAAATGCCCAGTACTTCAAGAGGCAGATCGAAGATCCCGTTCATAAAGAGTATAGTTAACCGAGGTATATATTACTCCTCTGTATCACCGCTAAACCTGCCTACGTCTAGCCCGCAATATATATATATATATACACACCATTCGGCGCCACGCCAGAGCAAACCGCCCACTGCTTTTTATACCTAAAATGGCGGTGGTGACTAACCGGCTGACTCACCTTCCTTACTCATGTTCTGTGTTTGGCAATCAGGTCTCAGATTTCGGGCCACCTCATCACCATCATCCGGACATTGGGGCGCGCCACCATTGCCAAGAACACTAGCCACTCATCATCGGGCCGACGTACCCGTTAGCCGAGCGGAACTCTGTGCCTTGTATCGCGACACTCGTCGCTTTTGGGCTGGGTTGTGCCATATTGTCTCCGCCGTCAGTGCATGATCCTGCTCTGTTGAAGGATCGTAGCAGCTTTTGGAAGTAGGGGTAGGTTGGTGGTGCTTTTTATTAAATTTTTTGTTTTTGGTCGATGCGCGCAAGTGCGCGTAATGAAGAAAAATTAAAAATTGGTGCATAGTTATTTATCTAATCTTGTATGTATAAAATCACCCGGGCACTTGTGCGCCCGACCTTGGAAAAAGGGTTCAACTCAATTAGGCGGCAGTTTGTGGCGCCGAATAAGCCATGTGTGAGGACACTGCGACACCTAAGCGAGGGTGGTCTTTTGCCGCATCGAGAACGGTTCCAGAAAACGCTGACCACTCGGGATTTGAGTAAGGAATTGTATGTGATATTTAGTAAAAATGTCAAGCGTCGAAAGGTGGATGGGTTTGACGAGGAGATTGAAAACATTTTTGAAATTCTGCATCGCGAGATCATCCATTCGCACCGCAGTGATCTGAACAGAATCACAGGGCTGGCAAACTTTGAGGAATTGTGCGACAAGTTTAGACAAAAGGTGATGGAAAACCGTGACGAGCCGCCAGAGGAGTTTGATGACTATGTCAAGTACAAGGAATATTGTAGTTCTGACCGTCTTGTGCCATCTGTGCTGTACATGCGAAAGGCCCGGGACCTAGTTTTTAATCCGCATCGGTTTTATAAGGACACAATCCGCATGCTGGTGCGGAGCTTTGTTAACTTTGCATTGGCACCACTGGAGGCGCCGTTAAGGATGGATTTGAAAAACCCCGCTGATTGGTACCCCCAAGCAAGGGCAATTCCACGAAAAATATACTTGCATGTTGGGCCCACTAACTCGGGCAAAACGTACACGGCCTTACAGGCCTTTCAGAATGCCAATTCTGGATTTTATGCAGGACCGTTGAGACTGTTGGCAAAGGAGGTTTATCAGCGCATGAAGGACGCCAACAGGCCGTGTAACTTAATCACCGGTGAGGAGATTATTGAAGAGGTCGATCCTCAAACTGGCGAGTTGGCCCGGCTATCCAGTGGAACGGTGGAAATGATTGACATGAATCATGACCTAGACGTGGCAGTGATTGACGAAATTCAAATGATTGACGACCGCGATCGTGGATGGGCTTGGACAGCGGCCTTTCTTTCTGTCCGCGCAAAGACTGTGCACTTGTGTGGAGATGCAAGCTCAGTGGCAATTATTGAAAAACTGGCGCAGCAGACGGGCGATCAATTGGAGGTTGTTCGATATGACCGGCTGAGCCCGTTAAAAGTGGATGGTCATATTCTGAAAGACTATCGAAGTGTACAGCCGGGTGACTGCATTGTAGCATTTTCCAAGCGAGAGTTGTTTCAAGTAAAGAGTAAAGTTGAAAAGCTGTCTGAAGGGAAATTAAAGTGTGCAGTTATCTACGGCTCGCTGCCAGCTGAAACCCGTGCCGAACAAGCTAGACTATTTAACGATCCCAAATCAAAGTACAACGTGTTGATTGCCAGTGATGCAGTGGGGATGGGGCTGAATTTGGCCATCAAGCGAGTGGTTTTTACTACTGTAAGCAAGTTTGATGGAATTCAAGAATCCCGGGTGTCCATCGCCCAGATCAAACAGATTGGTGGCCGCGCAGGAAGGTATAGGATTGCTGGCCAGGACGGGGACAACGAAGAGGTTGGTGGTCGGGTCACTGCTCTGAACAAGCGTGACCTTCGATATATCCGCCAGTGCTTTGAGATAGCTACACCAAAGATTAAACGTGCGGGCATTTTCCCATCAGAGGCCGTGTTGCGACAGTATGCATTGGTGATGGGCTATAATACCCCATTTCATAGTATTCTGGGAATGCTGGCGCGCTATTCGGTCACATCAGAAACTTATCAGCTGTCGGACATTCGCAAAATGATTGAAGCTGCTCGAGTGTTTGATGGAGTCCACCGTTTGACGTTTGAGGATAAGCTAGTTCTTGCAAAAGCACCGGTGAATATGAGTAACCCAATTGTCAAAAGAGCCTTTGTCCGGTTTTGTCAAGTAATTGCAAATGGAGAAAGCAAGAACATAGCCCAGATCCCCGACACTGGCATTCAATATCTTCGCATGTCCAATCTACCGACGGGCTCAGTGAGTGACACTTATGAATCTGTCCACCGCATGATTAATCTGTTTTTGTGGCTCTCATACCGGTTCCCAAATTCTTTGAAGGATAGGGAGGGCGCTCTTGAGCTGCGGGCTCTGTGCGAATCCAAAATTGGGACGGTCCTACGTCGCCATTAATTTTCTTGTATATACGAGTTTACCCCTAATGTCATTTTTATGAGTCTATAGACATCTAATTCTTGGTTATTAGCTTTCGTTCTTCAAGAGACACCAACACTTTATCTATCAGATTTTCGGGTGAAGCATCCGATAGTACCGGTATGCAAAAGTCTGCCTCATCATCCTGAGGAACTTGCATCAAATCGTACTGACTTTGGACCATATTAGCGCCCATATAATGACCCTTTCGACTAGTCACTCGGCGATACAATTCCTCCATTTCTGCCCACAAAAAGACTACAATGAATTTCGTGCTCCCTGCGTGGTCTTTTAAATGTGCACGGTATTTCTTCGTTAAGGCAGAGCATGATCCAACGGATACGTTGTGAGCTCGAGAGCAAACGGTTTTTGACACATCTGTCAACCAATCCCATCTATCTTCATCGGTCAATGGAATTCCATTAGCCATTTTTTCAATGTTTGCCGCAGGATGAAGGGAATCCCCTTCTATGTAAGAGGCGCCTAACTTTTGAGCAAGTCCCTCACCTACTGTGGTCTTGCCTGTTCCTGCTGGACCTCCAACGATAATTGCTAATGGCTCTGTGCTCGTATAGACTGACATGATGATTTGTGACCCACACCCCCCTGTAGAAGCCCCCACGCATTTTGACCGGCCCGAGATAGTCCTGTGCCAAACGACTATTGTAGGAATAAATGAGTCTTGGCAATTTAACTCTATACGTAGCTATAAAACTATTGACAGTGTAGACAGTGAAGGTAATGAAGCTGGAAGTGTTTTATCAAGATGCGTCCACTTTTGATCCAGATATTCAGTTGGGGTCTCTGACGTTGAAATATTTGGCCGCTTACTTTTTTTCAGTCCCACAGAGACTATTTGAAAAGATACCCGATTGCTTGCCAGTAGAGCGATCACCAAGTAGAATCGATTTTACCGATAGAGATTTTCGGCCAGTGATTCCCGGCCCCAATCCTGGAGTTGGCCAAAGGGTTACACTAGCTCAGGAACAAGAATTGCTGGAAATTTTAAAAGTTGAAGACGAAGAGCTGCGCAGTGCTCTGTCAACTTCTAATGCCTTGGTATATCACGACCGCCGTCAAAAGATTTTAGAAAATCTATACGCACTAGTGCTTGGACCATTGGAAACAATAATTACAAAGACCATTTCAAAATCCGGACAAAAACTGAAGATCAAGACTCCTGATGAAGTGGGGTTGAACGGATACTCAATTAGCCCTGGGGCTGTAGCGTGTATGGAATTTCCAAACAGCAAAAGTATAAACCTGGCCGTATTCCTGGTAACTCCCCCACGGTTCCAAGTATTGACGGGAGCTCTGTTATATTTTGAATCCCGCAAGGAGGGCAAGGAGCTACCTTGTGAAGAGCTGACGTTCAGTCAGATTGTTTTGATTGAAAATTTTCTTGATTCGTTCAATTTTGGCTTTCAATGTTGTGCTATATGCCAGACTTCCAAATTGGTTATTACTGATGGGTTGAATTATTTGCTTTTGGAGTTGTATGGAGAATTGGTGGAGCCTAAGGGTTATTCAGATTCAGAAGTGGTTTTAAAAAGCTGCCAGTTTATCAGGTACAATGATTCGCCCTACACTGTCCGCACTGGCCTTTATCTGTTTTTACAAGATTCAGTCTGTAAGAAAGACACCTTGGCAACAAATTTGTTATTCTCCCGGCTATCTAAAACAAACTATGAACGCAATTGTGATCGAAAGACCAGTGAGCCAGACATGATGTGGCAACAAATTCCAAAGTCGATCAAAGTGGAAAACTTGGCTATTATATCACTAGATGTTGAGCAAAGCGTGGTGGAACAAATTGAAACCGGGTACGGGTGTACCTCACAAATACTACGGATCAGTACCAGAAAAGTGCCTAAATACATTTTCACAAATGAAATTCCACCAACGGCGGTTATACAAATCTACGACCCATATTACTACTGCCGGATAAACCCGGAGAATAATCTAATTTCATCAGCTTATCAATGGATGGTGCGTGAAAAAGGAGTTTACGACAAACTTGGATCTCTCCAGGGCGAATATGTGCCAAAACTGTTAGGTTTCGGGCGAATAAACGACGTTTGGGACGGAGTTTCAGAGAGACCATTGTATAACGGGCCATTCATTTTACTCGAGGACTTTTATGCAAAACCGGATCTATCAGACCGAGAGCATTACAAAATGGCAAAAACCTGTCTTACTAAGATACATGAACTTTCGATTCGTCACAACAACGTTACGTACGAATCTTTATTCCTCGTCACTGAATCGAGAATTGTTTTGACTCATTTTTCTCTTGCCTCTTGCAATACTCCAGATCAAGACACTAGAGACCTTCAGCGCCTGTGGGGTATTGAATACGACTAGGCTGTGGTCACGTGATTGGTCGGGGGTCCGAGAGTTTAAAGTATTTTTTTCCTCTCGGAGGGTGAGCAGTGACGATAGACAGAAAATGCCCAAGCCAAAGGATATATCCGTAAATGAGCGGGATTTTGTGTTGAGTTTATTGGAACAAGACAAAGTACGCTTGGACGGTCGTGGATTTGAAGAATTTCGAAAGGCGGAAATTGAATTTGGAACAAGTTTGGGCCATGTCGAGGTTAAGTTGGGCAAAACCAAGCTTGTCGTAAGGATATCTGCAGAAGTGACCAAGCCATATGAAGATCGCCCGTATGAGGGAATATTTTTAATAACTACTGATATCTCATCAATGGCGTCACCTTTGTTTGAAAATAACAGACAATCTGATGAAGAAATGTTGGTGTCCAGATTGATTGAAAAGGCGATTCGACGTTCGAATGCTCTGGACTTGGAAAGTTTGTGTATCAATGCGGGTAAGACGTGTTGGATGATTCGAGCAGATGTCCATTATTTGGATTATGATGGCGGATTGGTCGATGGTACGTGTATTGGAGTCATTGCAGCCTTATTGCATTTCAAACGAAATGACACCTCAATTGATGGTGATAGGACTATTATTCATCCTATCGAAGAACGACCTCCTGTTGCATTATCTGTTTTGCATGTACCAATTTGTGTGACGTTTTCATTTTTCAGAAAACAAGCCTCAGAAGATGAAGAGGATGACACCATTATATTGGTAGATTCTACGGCTGACGAAGAGGCGTTGCGACACAGTGAGATGACGATTACTGTTAACAAGAATAGGGATGTTTGTCAAATCTTAAAGCCTGGTGGTCAGTCAGTCGAGGCACTTTCCATCATGCATTGCACAAATGTGGCTTACAATATTGCACTAGACATGACTAATTTAATTTATAGGCGTCTAAAGGAAGACGACGCACAGCGTAATGCTGGAAATCTGGCTGTAGAATTAAGTGCTGAAAATGACAGGTAATTTTTTTTTTTTTTTTCGAAATCACTATTAGATATATTACATCTTTTGAATTACAATTGCAGATGCACCACCACCACCGTTACAGATGGCAGCACAGCCGAGCTTGCCAGATTCTTGTTTAAGAACTGAGGTCAAGGTTACAACGATTCTAGCTCCGCTGCAACCAAGGGGGTGACCGAGCGCGACTGCACCTCCGTAAACGTTGACTTTCTCTGGGGAGAGACCCAAAATTTTGGAGTTTGCAACACCGACAACGGAAAAGGCCTCATTGAACTCAAAGAAATCTATTTGACTGAGTTCGACACCGGCATGTTTCAAAGCCTTTGGAACGGCCAAAGAAGGAGAAGTAGGGAACTTGATTGGAGTCTGAGCAGCATCAGCCCAACCAAGAATTTTGGCAATTGGCTTGAGCCCGAGTTCCTTGACCTTTTTCTCAGAAACCAAAATGACAGCAGCAGCACCATCGTTAATGGATGAAGAGTTTGGGGCAGTCAAAGTACCATCAGCCTTGAAAACGGGACGGGCCTTTTTCAAACGGTCCTCATCCAATCGGCTAGCTTCTTCATCCTTGTCAACAGTCACGGCTGGCTTACCTCGGCCACCAGGAATTTCAATAGGGTTTATTTCGTCCTTAAACTTGCCGTCGGCAGTAGCCTTTTGGGCACGCTTGTAACTCTGGATGGCGAAAGCATCTTGTTCCTCTCTAGAAACCTGGTGCTCAGCAGCAGTATCTTCTCCAGCCACACCCATAGCTTCATGAGTGTAGGCATCCTCCAAACCATCTTTTTGCAAGCCATCAACAATGCTTGCACCTCCAAACTTTGTACCAGTACGACCAGAGGGCAAATAATGTGGCACATTGGACATGGACTCACCACCACCGGCTACAACCACATCGGCATTGCCGGTTAAGATAGTTTGAGCGCCCATCATGATGGATTTCATACCAGACGCGCAAACCTTGTTGATAGTAGTAGCAATGGTGGACTCAGGTAGACCAGCCTTCAAGGCAACTTGACGGGCTGGAGCTTGTCCAACATTTGCTGAGTAGACGTTGCCAAAAATGATCTCTTCAACCGAGCTTGGCTCGAGTTCAGGGACTTTGCTCAATGCACCCTTAACTGCGTGAGCTCCGAGGTCGACATATTTCTGAGACGCAAGTGATCCTAGCAAGGAACCAATAGGTGTACGACTAGCAGCAACAATGTAAACGCTGTCCGAGCTCATTATTTAATATGATGTGTCAACCTCGATTCCTCGCGTCGGTGTTGGAAATGAAATGCGCAACCTCCCAACTTCCCCGATCGGGTAATGGTCGTTACCTAATATAGTAAAGCTATAACCATTTATTGATATAAAACTAGAAACCAAAACAGTCTTTATCTTCCTCGTAGCCCCAGTCACGCAGAGCAGGAAGTGCAGCTTTTTGAATCATTGCCGGTGGACCACACAAAAATGCCACAGTTGATTTACCGCCATCTGGAGGGAATCCATGCTCTTTAATAATATCTTCGTTAACATGGCCCTTGTGCCCTTTCCAGTTGTCGTCCGGCTTGGACAATACGTGAGTGATCTTGAATTGCTCAGGATGGTCGGACTGGAATTTGTCTAACTCATCTTTCAGAAGGATGTCGTTCTCTGTCTTGTTACCGTCAATCACTCTGATCTGGGTCTTATCACCTTTAGTGTTTAATACTCTAGCAATAAGAGAATAGCCCGGTGTGAAACCAGATCCGCCAAGAATTAGGGTGACTTTGGAAAAGGACATTTCCTTACCTTCAATTTGGAACTTGCCATTACCCAAATATACAATGTCACCAGTTGGACCTCTGATTTCAACTTCTTCACCAATCGGCATGCAATCTAGAATGTTTGTCATTACTCCACCCGGCTGTGTCTTGTCGGGAAAGTAGGTCTTGGCAATAATGTCAAAAGTGCCGTCTTCCTCTTCTGGTTTAACCGGTCGGACTGGAGAGTAAGTTCTAATGACCATCTTATCTTGGAAATGGAATCCGAGTTGAACATGTTGGCAACTGCCCATCCCCAATTTAGGTGTGTCTTGTGGCAGAGAAAACTTGTACAGACGGGTGTCCTCTGAAACATCTGTTCTGGAAACCAGTTTAACTGGAGTCCATCTATGCTTTTTAAGCGCAACGTCCGACGGAGTGTCATCCCTTTTGGATTTCTTTGCTTGCTCCTGAATAAAATTGGCAGCCTTTTGGGTTACCACGCCCAAGTTGCACTCTTGAAGTTTGTTGTAGGCATACTCATCATGAATCGATGCAAACTCATCGCTTGTTGCTTGCCATACTCTGCCTGCATGACCCATAATGGCAGCTTTGCCACCAGGATGCCAATCAAGTACCGAGGTAGCATCATAGACTTTTCCATCAACCACAATCCAACAATCGTCCTCCTTGTTGTGCTTTTCAATTTCTTCTCGGGTGAACTGTTTGTTCTTTGTTGCGACTGATTGTTTGGCCAGTTCGATCTTGACATCCTCAGATGGCTCCATCCATCCACCCTTTCCAGTGGCCGGTTCGACGGGATGACGGAACAAAACCTTTGCAATTTCATTGTCGTCGTTTCCCTGGATGATTTCAGGTTTGACAATATACCAAGCATTGTTCATCATTCCCATTACATTCCAAGTTGGTTTTGCTGGTTGGGTGTTTTTAAAGACATTGAAACAACGGACAATGACAGAGTCGCAACGAATAAGATACGAGAGCTCAACGTCAACATGCCAATGCAGCCACGTCCAGAACTTTTTGCCATGACGGATCGGCATATCTGGGAATTGCCTTACGCAATAGAGCCAAGTGTTTCCACCATCAAGAGATACTTCTACACGCTGGACTTCATGGCCACCTCCATCGTAGGCAATACCCTGGATACGATAAGTGTGGCCCTTTTTTACCTGATCAAGGGCAAAAGTTTCCCCCTGAGCGGGTCTGACAATGATACTTTGAAGGTTTTGTTCATTGCAGGCTGTGCTCGGGTGTGCAAAAGCAGCTTTTGCAAATTCGTCGTCTTGGTTATCAATCAATGTAGGAACCACTCGATTGTCCCAAATATGGTAATGAGAGTCATTCTCCTTATCAGAGATCCAGATTTTGGAAAGCCATTTGACGCAACGGCCACCTACATACCCGGGGATGATTACTCTGATTGGGTGGCCATGGTCTGGAGGAAGAGGGACATTATTCATTTCATAGGCAATCAAGACATCACTTGTGGGGTCCATTACATGCTGCAACGGAATGCAAGTAGAGTATTTGCCCTCCGAAAGATGATCGGCGCCCTCAAAGTTGACCCAATAGCGATGTTGATCATCCATGTGTTCAGGGACCCCCGCAGCCATCAATACATCTCTCATCAACGGCCCCTTCCAATAAGCACAAGAGATGGCGCCGGAACCCCAATTGAAACCCTTTGATCGTTTGATCATGTTGAGCTCTTTGCGCCTGTTGCCGTCGCAAGCAAGAGCCACGGCAATGTTAACTGCAGGGAACTTTGTCAGCTCATCCATTCCAAAGTCGGTAGAGTTTCCTTCTAGATCAGAAACAGTTAATTTGTGGGTTTCCCAAAGAAGATGAGGCACGGCTCCATGGTTTCGAATGTAGTGTAACTCATTTGGAGTGATAAGCCCGGCGTCAAACAACTTGTACAAATCTGGTTCAGCATTGAGCGGATGCTTTCCCGTTAGACGAATTAGATTTGATGAGCGAGGAACCCAGTTGTCAGGGGTGAACTGGTCTTGCTCGTCAATTGTCACCAGAGGGGTCGAATGTGCAACCGGTGAGATGACAGTACCATCATTCTGCTTTAAATTTGCAATGTAGGTTTTTTCATGTTCCATTGAGCGCATCAAAGCAATTTGTTGAGGGGTATACTTGTCTTCCAATGATTCTTTCTGTTCCTTCGTCGCCTCGTTGTCTTTGCCAGAGCCCTTTTCGTCCTCCTGACCCTGCTTGTCTTGAGCCTGTTCCTGTTCCTGCTTCTGCTGTTGGCGCTTGGCGTTGGCGGGCCAGTCCTGCTGATACTTGACCCAGTCCTCAGTGGTATTGAGTAAATAACGCCAACCTTTTGAATGGACATCTGGCCTACGCAGGTGGAAATCCGTCTGACCTTTGAAAACATCGCGAAAGTTGACGAGCTCGTGTAATTTCTCGCGATGTTGTAGGTCGTGATATTTTTTCAATGCCTGATCGACAAAGTCATTCTCGGCAGTGTCATCACCAGTGTGCGTTAAACCTGGAAGTCTGTCCTGAGTGTTTTGGACACCAATTCGATTTTCATGGCCAGATCCCCAGTCAGGCTCTCGAGCAATATCTTCTTCAGTCGAGCCTGGATGGTCACGAACGTATATACGATTCTTCGCTGTAGCAATCATGATGTCAAGAAGGAAACGCCGACAGCAACTTGCAGACGGCACATCGAACCGCCGCCGCACATAATCGGGGGATCGGCCGGCTACCTCCGGCCGCCTCTTTACATAGTCCAAAATGTCTAGGGTGCCATGGTAGAAACACTGGTATTGAATCAATCGGAGGCTGCCGGAATTAGTGTGACAAAAGGAAAAGCAAAATAACGGGGTACATGGTGTT
The DNA here is from genome assembly GCA_030585065.1 of Blastobotrys persicus. NCBI lineage: Eukaryota > Fungi > Ascomycota > Dipodascomycetes > Dipodascales > Trichomonascaceae > Blastobotrys > Blastobotrys persicus. The sequence continues at coordinate 30,439 of JAJMBO010000135.1, forward strand.
ATAAGTATGCGAAGTATATAGTGTTTAAATTTTGGTCATTTATGAGTAAAACATATGTAAACTATTAACGTCAAAATAGTGAGTAGACCAAGCACTCTAGATGAATCGTTGGGTCGACATTAGCCCTCTCTGTTGATACAGGGATTCAATTGATAATAGGTAAGGAATGCTGCTGCTATATATGTTAGACTCTGTAGTTAGTGATAATATGGCTGAAACCCTATTAATATCATCGACCCGCTAGGCTACCTCGAACCTTCTAGATTCCATATGGTCATAGCACTCCTATCATTGATTGGTTTGGGGGAAATCTTCCCCATTCGGAAGACATCACTAAACCAAGAGTATTGTATAGAATACAGGAGAGTAGATAGAATACTAGTAGTGGATTGAGCAGTTCTCAAGGTAGAGAATAGTGACTGTGATTGACAAGTGCTTTACGGCTGGTGAGAAGGATTTAAGCTTTTGTTGACACCGCACTTACGCCGCACAATGCTAATGACCGAACATTGTTACACGCATACCCACTGATCCTACCCACAGTACACGAGTTGCTACATTTGATGAACAATATTAAACTTTGGTATTTATTATTTGTGCAACTTTGGAGCGTTATTATTCATCTTAAATCCCATTCTTCGCACTAAATTCAAGGTCCTGAGATGCCTAAAGGTCTGAAAAATAGTGTCACACTTCCTGCCACCAAGGACAGACCTCAGTCGACAGGTAACAAATTGTGCATGGGCGACGATGACAGGTCAAATAATATGGACCACATCCTCAGTGAGGATTCTCTTCCTCCGTCAGGTATAAATACGTCAGACAACTCGGATTTGGAGGAATACGAAACGCCAATTCATCGGTTTGATTTCCGCAAAATCAAGAACAAGGCGGATTTTGCTAAGACTATTCATACAATCATTGGAAATTGTGATAGAGGAGAGGACGTGATTATTGAAATACGAAACTGTCCATCACTAGATTCATTAGAGCCATATTTTGATCAGGCAAGAGTCAGAGGAAGGGTGTGTTTTGATAGACAGACGGGAGTGTGCAGAACAATCATGCCCACCGAACCTGGTGAGAAAACTACCCGGCATGCCGAAAAATTTATTAACCGTGAACTCTGCAATAATGATGTCGGCAGTATCGTCGAATTATCTGGGTCTGTCACGGAGCAATTAACGAGTGGGCATCCTGGCAGTTCAGGTACTAGACTGATGCTCAAGATGCCAATGTGTCTCACGTACAGGAAACCTCATTCAACGTAGATAAGGAACCAGACTCATCATTTCAGCCAACTCACGTTGTTCTTCTTGATGAGCTGAGAAGGGTTATGCATCAGCTGGAAATGAATGGATTGCCAACAGTGGTTATTGAAACAGGCTACTCGGAGAGTGTGTCTAAACTGCATCAAGATCAACAGCGATGGCATGTCGGAAGTAGGCTGGTGGTTGAACAGACTTTAGCTTTCAAAATAGATAAAAAGAGCTTGAGTCTGTCTGTTTGGCACCTGGATTTCACTGTTGGCAACCTTATAAAGATACTAGAAAGTGGTGAATTGGCTGAAGAAGAGCAGG